>PVKM010001600.1:0-75073 GCA_004027735.1 Carollia perspicillata
TCTAAATAGTTTACACAACAGTGTTCTAATCACTACTCTATAACTGCCCCAGATGACCCAAAACACTGTGGTTCTATCAGATTACTAAAAGCTGGTTTGGGTTTTGATGTGCTGATTACTATTGTGAGTAAAATGTCTAGATCATCTAGGCTACAGCCAGTTGGGTTGGGGAGTAGTCCAAGGGAATTTTCCTTAGCTGTTAGAGAACATGTCACTACAATTTGAGTGACTAAACTTCCGTTTTCATTGTTCTAAAATTAAAATAGGAATATGGAGATTTTTCCTTACTGATACTTTGAATTTTCTGGAACCTATATATATGCCATTTATTTTTAATAGAGTTTTTTTTTTTTTCAGGAAAAATCCAGTCTTTCTCTTGTGGTTCTCCTGACTCTCACACTCATAACACTTCTGACACCAGATTGGGGGTTGAGGAAGAGGTTTGCACACCAACCAGTTCTTTGACACCAGATGGGTGTCCTATAATTTAACTCAGTTCTGATGCTGATATTATCTGCCTGGAGAGAGCATCAGATGCCTCAGGTGAAGAGCTCAGTCCCATGAGAATTCCCCTGCACTTCAGGTGCCAATCACAAGTAGTAGATCCCCAGGTTACCCACGACTTCTGTTCCACTCGGCTACAGTTGAAGGTTCCCCTGACTTCCTCTCTCTTGGATTGGATTATTTGGTAGAATAGCTCATAGAATTGAAGGAAACACTATGTTTACCAGTCTATTAAAGAATGAGATAAAGGATTCAGTTGAACAGCCACATGCAGTGACATATGTGGCAGGTTTGGGAGGGTCCTAAGTGCAGGAGTTTCTGTGCCTCTGGAGTTAGGGCACACTGTCCCCTCACACAGGGATACATCCAGCAACTGTGAATCTTTCTGAACTTCACACTGCTGGCATGTTTATAGAGACTTCATCATGTATGAATGATTAATTATTAACTCCTGTTCTAATTCTCTGTTTCTCAAAAATGGGGAATGGGGTTGAAAATTCCAAGCTTCTGATCTTGGCTTGGTCTTTCTGGTGACCAGCCCCATCCCGGAGCTCACCCAGAGTCACCACCTTAGAACAAAAGACACTTCTGTCACCCAGAAAATGCCAAGGGATCTAGGAGATCTGTGTCAGGACTTCCTGATCGAAGACCAAATAGTAGAGCAAAAGATGTTCCTAGTTCTCTTATCACTTAGGTAATTATAAGAGTTTTAGGAGCTTTGTGCAGGCCAAAGACAAAATCCTAGAACAAAAGATTCTCCTAGCACCGCTATTTATGAGGATTTCCAAGGTTCTATGTAAGAAACCAGGAGCAGAGACCAATACATTTATTTCTTACTTCACAAGCTTACTTTTGAGAAACCCATAAAAGTCTAAATGTCACTGTTTTTTAGTTCTTTTAAACAGAGTAAACATTATCATGGTAGTAAAAACTGTAAACTAACAAGAATTTAATTGTAGGAAATCTGTCTGCAGCAATTACACCTTCCATTTAGAATGATTTTGCGTATTGAATGCTCATCCTTGTTTACCACCAAGGGCCATACATCTGTTAAGTCACAGGAGCAACAACGCACTATTCCTGGCTCCTTCTGCCATTGGTTGAGCAATTGTCTGGTTCTTATCCAGAATCATCACTTAACTGGAGAGTTTTAATGGCAAAAGTTCTATGTTGGGAAATTCACAGTGTTGTTCACAGAAGTTCACAGTGTTGAGAGAAATGTCCCCATTTGTAAGAAAATGTTTAAGGTGTGGCACTCTTGCAGTTTTCTAAAGTATTCAACATAGCAATAAAATTTATGGTATAGACAAACAGCACTGGATGACTATGAGCTTTGAGGCTGAATTTTTCTTCCAGCATGTCCTATATTAACAAGCAAGGTGCACTATTGTGGTCCCTGGATGAGAAGTCAGGCCTCCCCAGGTGAGAGGTCACAGTGTCATAGATGCGAGTGGCTCCAGAGGGGCATTAAGTTCAGAGGCAATGGGCGTGTAGAGCAAGTGGGTGGGAGTCCTGAGTGACCATGAGGGTGCTTAACTTGGGAACTGCATGAGGAATACTCCTCACGTTTAAGTTTACCCCTTGCCTTATTATTTTCCTTAGCAATGGGCAACCTTATACTTAGGTTAAAGCAGAGGGCATGTCTTAAATCTGAGAGAAAAGTAGCACCAAAAGTACATGGTAATATAAAAAACACGAAAACGCCACACCCGTGTGGCAAGCTGCTGGCACACTTCACCCAGCATGTCCTTTCCCTCATCACCAGAAGTAAGTTCCCATCTGCAGCATTGGCAACCACAGGTGAACGTGAATGACCAATTACTGAAGGAGGGAGCAGGAAGAAGCAATACTCCAACTTCACTGTCCTGCCTTCTTGCCACAGCAATAAGCCCACGGATGGGGTCCCGATGGATGAGTCTCTCAGGGAAGAGAGCAATGGAAAACGGTGAAGAGAGGATGTGGATAGATAAATTAATCAAATATATAGGTTAGGACTTTTTAAGATTAGAATTAATTTCCAAGCCACTATAACAAAAAAATAAAGCAAACACTCGATCAACCCAACATCATGGTAGATGGCCTACAACGAGGGTGAAAGAGCTCTCCGCAGCCCGTGCACACGGCACTGCACAATGACACTTTGCCATTCCTCCCGCTAAGCAGGGGAGTTTTCTTCTCTACCCTCCAAATCCAGGCCAGCCTTGCGCCTTGCTTTCCTCAGCAGAATGATGAAATGACATTATGGGTCTTGTCAGCTTAGTCCTCGAGATGCTGTGTAGCTTTCCCTATCATCGTCTTGGAACATTGCTGTAGGTGAAGAGGCCCAGGTTCTCAGCTCCTTGAAGATAAGAGACCCTGTGAAGAAAGAGGTTCAGCTGCGAGTCAGCACCGTGTGACCGAGCTAGACAAGTGACGGAGGTCCCAGCTGAGCCACTGCACTTGAGGGGTCCCAGGTGGGACCAGCAAGAGAAACCTCCAGCTGCGCCCAGCCCAAAGTGTGGACCCATTGAATATTAAGCGAATAAGGTGGTGGCTGTTTTGAGTTTTGCAGTGGTTTCTTATACGGCAACACATAACTAATGAATAAAACCAAAGTACATATTTGAATGGCAAGCAGAAAACAAGTCCAGCATTGCTGTTTGCAAGATTTACAAAAAAGCCAAAGGACACAAATAGTTTGAAAATAAGGGGACAAGAAACAACATGCTATCCATACAGTAATATTAAGATAAAAAAATAGAAAAGGTCAAAACTCCTTTTAAGGATATTTCACACTGATAAATGTAATCTTACCAGAAATATCAAAAGTCATGAACCTTTATACACCTAATGATGTAACTTCAAAACATATAAAGTAAGAACTGCTCTAAAGGAAATTTGATAAAATAACTTAGAAGTAAGTAGCTTAAAAGTAAGTAAAAACATACATAAAACATACATAATTAATAAATTCAATTAGAGTTATATTTTAAGAAAATCTGAACCAAACATATGGGGGAAGGCATTAAATAGTTATATTTGTCCTCATTTTTACATATTATTTCTAACATAAACAGTACAAAGAATAATAGAATAGTATGTACCTGACCGTGAGATTTTTTGAAGATCGACTTTTAAATGTATTTGTTTACATGATTTGTTCCTAAGAAATAAAATGCCAGCAGTACAGCGATTATTTCTCATCCCATCACCTCTGCCCCTCCTTGGAAACAATAGTTACCCTTACTAAAATGGTGAATTTTCCCCTTTGTTTTTATACTTTTATCATGTATGTATGTCTCCATAAATAATATATGGAAATGTTTTATGTATTCTTAATATATATACTGTAGGGGAAGGGGAAAACTTTTTCTCATCTAGCCTCCTAGGTTCTGTGCCTGGGGCCATGGGAATTAAAATGACAAAAAAAAAAAAACAGATTAACAAGAGAAAGACAGAGCTTATTAGCACACAGGTAGAAACTCAGTGATGAGTACCTTAAAGGGCACTTGGAACTTGGGGCTTATATGGCACCTTAAGGATAAATTTGTGGAGAAGTGACAGGACGAAGAAAAGGGTGTTTAGGCTTTGGGAGTGACAAAGTCTGGGAAGGTCAACATGGGGGACGCTAATGGAAGGTTAGCTTTGTTTAGCAAGATTTGCCATGCAAGTTCCTTTCTGGGCTGATAAGAGTCTAGAGTCGCTTTGGTGAATGAGAAAGAGTCCAAGTGATTAAGTGATTAAGAGTTGTTCTCCTGCACTGGCTGCTGTGGCTCCCTGGACTGAGTGCCAGCCTGTGGACGGAGGGTTGATTCCAGTTGGGGCACAAACCTGGGTTGCAGCCAGGTCCCTGGCTGGGGTCTGCGAGAGGCTACCAACTGATGCTTCTCTAGCACATTGACGTTTCTCTCCCTCTCTTTCTCTCTCCCTTCCCCTCTCTCTGAAAACAAATAAATAAAATCTTTAAAAAAAGAGTTGTTCTCTTTACAGTGTGAAAAGCTTGCATAGTGAAAAATGATTACTAGACTTAGGTGATCACATTATAAGATATGTAAATGCTGAGTCATTATATTGTACACCTGAAACTAATATAATATTGTATACCAACTATGCTTAAAAAGAAGCATTGCTCTGTAATGTATAACATGGTGGCTATAGTTAACAATACTGTATTGTATACTTGAAAGTTGCTAATAGAATAGATCTTGAAAGTTCTCAACATAAGAAACAAAATTTTAACTATGTGGTAATGGATGTTATGCTAGCTAAACTTATTGTGTTGACCACTTAGCAACACATACATATATTGAATTCTTATATACCTGAAATTCTGTACAGCTGAATTTTGTACACCTGGAATTACAATGTCATATGTCAAATATATCTCAATAAAGCTGTAAAAATTGATAAAAGATACCACCAGCAACAAAAGAGTCTTGTTCTCCTCTTTCTGGTACAAAAGAGACTTTTCTTTCTTTTTTTTTTAAAGATTTTATTTATTTTTAGACAGAGGGAAAGGGATGGAGAAAGAGAAGAAGAGAAACATCAATGTGTGGTTATCTCTCACGAGCCCACTACTGGGGACCCAGCTGACAACCCAGGCATGTACCCTGACTGGGAATTGAACCAGTGACCCTTTGGTTCACAGGCTGGTGCTCAATCCACTGAGCCACGCAAGCTAGGGTGAGACCTTTATATACAACTGAAAATGTGTGCCCTGCTTTTAGCCAGAGGGGGTAAGGGCAGAGAGCATCTTCTTCTTTTTTCAGTGTCTACTGTTTCTTAATTTATTTAAATATATATCTTTCTGTCTATCTGTGATATTTCAATACAAAATAAAGTAGCTTAGCTATATCCATTTATTTTTTCCAGCTTTATTTGACATAATGTATCCATTTAAACAGGTAAGGTCAAGTTTATTCATGTTAGTTACTGTCAAGTCTTCAATTCAGTGATCTTTCACTTATTGATGAGTATCTAGGTTGCTTCTCATTTTTTGCCACTGTAACAATTTTGCAATGAACATTGTTGTATACAATTTGGTTTACATATGTAAATGAATTTCCCAAAGAAGCAGGATTCTTCAGTCATAGGAAATCTACACTTTCAACATTTTTTTTTTACAAGGAATTGCCAAATTGTGCTAAAAAAAAGCACCGGTTTATATTCCACCAGCAGTGGTTCAGACTCCTGGGTTTCTCACATCTTGACCAATACTTTATATAGTTACAGATTTGTTTAAACCTATGCTGATCTAATAGAAGAGGTATGGTATAGTTTAATTCAGAATCAATTTCTAGGTTGGCAGTGATTTTCCCTCGGTAGTCCATTATCATACGGCATCTAATGTTGCCAGTGAAAGATATGCTATCAGTGTAACTGCCATTCTTTTTAGGTGACTTATGTCTCTATCTTCAATATTTTTTATTTGTCTTTGATGTTATACAGTCTACTATAATGTGATTAGGTGCTGACATTTTCATTCTCCTCTAGAAGTCTTAAATATTCTTAAATTAGAGCCATTACTAACTTTCTGAAAAATTCTCAATCATTAATTTTTATAGTATTGTCTACTAACTTCTGTTTCAGCAGTTTGGTAAATTTTGGTGTACCCCTCCAGGTACAGACCATTTTTATTTTTCTATTTTATTTAGTTATTTTTAGAAGAGAGGGAAATGAAAGGAAAAAGAGAGGGAGAGCAACATCCATGTACAAGAGAAACATCAGTTGGTTGCCTCTGCCCTGATTTGGGACTGAACCCACAAACCAGGTATGTGTCCTGACTGGAAATTGAACCAGTTATATTTTGGTTTGTGGGACAATGTCCAACCAACTGAGCCACACCAGTCAGGACCAGACTATTTTTAAATGATGGATAAAAATAGGAAAATATATTTTAGAAATATGTTCCTCAGCTTTTGAGAAAGTAAGGAAAAACAATAAGAGCCCATTAAACACTAGGAAGTATATAATTTCACAGTCAAACCAGTATTTAACTTGAGGGTATCACAGATAGCCCAGTATCTGAAGGCCAAGGGTCAGACTAGAGGGTGCCCACAAAAGCCAGGACCTTCCCCCAAAGATGACATCATAAGTGGTGAAGGAGAAAAGATACTCCTTGAGAAAGAGTGTTTGCTTGTTTTGTTGTTGGTTCTGGATAGAGTGACAAGGGAGGATTAAAGTCTCTTGTGCATTTGTAGCCACAAGTATTCACTCACCAGCTTGGGGAACTAGATTAACACTATTTGCAGAGCAAAAATGCCCTAGCTGGAATCTTCTCTAGAGGAACAAACTTTAAGCATTGACCTCATACAATGTTAAAATAGAAAGTTCCAAGCACACAGCTCTTTTAACATCATAAGTTTAACCCACTGAAATCCATTTCAGACTTCTACTCTCCCAAACTACAGGATAATAAATTTATATTGTTTTAAGCCACCAATTTTTACATCCCCCAAATTCTCATGCCAAGTTCGCTCTGAGGGACCACTCACTTGATCTAATAAAAGGGAGATGGAGATGGCGACATGCCACAGTGTTCCATCAAATTGACTGTAATTTGTTAACAGCACCAATAGGAAACTAATTTTCTGGCAAAAATGCTTACCTTTTTCCTATGGATTTAGTAGATTTGCAGAAAGTAGCTTCCCCAACCACTTACATCTGGCTAAGTGGCACATTCCTTTGCCTTTTCTCCAGGCAAATAGGCAGAGTTCTATTATTGTTTCCACGGATGGCAGGCTTTTGAGGTCAGGCTTTATGCACACAGCTCAGTTCTAGCTTCAAACCTGTGCAGACCCAAGATCATAACTCCTGGGCTTTGAAAACCTTGGCACACCACCCCTCAGGCCTCTCTGCTGTCAGCTATGGGAGACCTGGCAAACTTGGCACCAGTCTCACTAAGTCATCTCATTCTTTACTTCTGGCTTCTAGAGATTTCTTTTTCATTTTGACCGAGCTATTCACTACGCAGATTTTTGTTTTATCTTGTCCTTTATTTCCCAATTACCATTAGGTTCAAAAACACATTCAAAATAAAATTACAAACTACTTAGAAAAGAGCAAAAATAAGAAAACATTAAACGTGTGAGAGACAAGCGGAGTGGTAATCAAAAAATTTGTAGGTTTAAAAGGATAATTAGAGAAAAAGGAACATTAAAAATAGATAAATAAATAAAACATCTAATCGTTCAACTCAAGAACTTACAAAAACAATAAAATAATTCAAGAAAGAAGAAATGTAAAAACTGAAATTGAAGATATAAATAAACCAGAAAAACTAATTTAATCACTTAAGTTTTTTTTCTTGAAAGGAAGAATAAAACAGCTAGAATTTTATCAAATAGAATTAAGGGGAAAAAAACAAAGAAAATGCAACTTGAAAATGTACATAATTACAGGTATAAAATACATTAATTTACAGAATATTAGGTAGAAATTTATATCAATAAAATATAAAACCCAAGTTGTTAATTTTCTAGAAACATGTATATTATCAAAATTAAATCCAGAAGATAGAAAACTGAACAGATAAATAACCACCCCGAAAAACCTGCAGTATCATGAGGTTTTTTTTAAAAAAAGTTCATTTACTTTTAGAGGCAGGGGACGGGAAGGAGACAGAGAAGGGGAGAAACATCAGTCAGGTGCCACTTGCACATCCCCAACTGAGACCTGGCTCTGCAACCCAGGATGTGCCCTGACTGGGAAGTGAACCGGTGACCTTTCAGTCTGTAGGCCAGTGCTCAACCCACTAAGCTACACCAGCCAGAGCACTAAGAGGTTTTATGAGTGGGTTCTGCTATATCTTTAATGAACAGATAAATCATGTTTTATATAAATATGATAGGAAAAAACATGTAAAGCTCCTCAACGTCTCCATTACCAAAACCATGTGGGACCAGGGCATGTTGTAGTATTGACGGCCTGAGGCTCCAGATGGAAGGGTAAGATTTATTGATAAGAATGTCACTTTAAATCAATCTCACTTATGAACAGATACAATAAAATGTTAGTAACCAAATCAGTAGATTATTACATGTGTAACAGATATATATGCATATGTATATATACACATACACACACACACATGTTCTTAGATGAGAAGTCTCAATGATCCAAACTTGTAATGTTTCAATTTAGTCTGTAAGAAAGAAAGAGAAAATGCTTAAGTATAACCAAAGCAACTTTTTATTTTTTTTTTTGAGAGAGGGGAAAGGAGGAAGAAAGAGGAGGAGAGAAACTTCAATTTGAGAGAGAAACATCTTTCTGTTGGGTTGGTGGCCTTTTATAGGAACTCCAACCAAGGGCTGAAGCCTGCAGCCCAGGCATATATTCTGACTGGGAATCAAACCAACGACCTTCTGGTTTGAGGGATGATGCCCAGCTGAGTTGCACCAGTCAGGGCTGACCAAAAAACTTTTTAAAGATTGAGTCATGATGGAAAATTTAACGAACCAGATATCAAAATATAAAAATACAGTAATTTTAAATTGAGGTAGTAAGAGGAAAAGAGATAATAGGTTACTAAAGTTACAGAGTTAAAATTTTTTCCCCTCTAAATAAAAATTTAAATTTTAGTATGCATGCCCTTTTATGAGGTAGAACCCTCAAAATACCAGAATTTATTTACACAAAATTGTGTATTTATTCTTACATGTTTAAATTTCAGTCACCTTCAAAGTATGCTCCATTTGATGCAATAAACCTATCAAGAAGTTTTTTCCACTGCTCAAAACAGTTTTTGAACTCATTGAGTTTGATGCCTTTTAGTGCTTCTGCCATTTGTCGTTTGACCTCTTCGATATTGGCAAAATGTTTCCCTTTGAGGACTTTTTTCATCCAAAGAAACAAAAAAAAGCTTGCTTGGGGGAAGCTTGGGTAAATAGGGAGGGTGAGCATAGGGGTCATGCTGTTTTTGGTCAAAAACTGCTGAACACCCAGTGTAGTGTGGGCAGGTGCGCTCATAAATCACCCATCATGAAATGGTCAAACATATTGAAAGAATCTCCAAAAAATATTCACTGAAGCCGAATGCAGCCTGTGACAACAATGCCAGCTGGTACACTGATGCAGATGGGGTCCTTGAATACTCACCTAGCAGGGGAAACCTGTACTATAAGGAGTCCACCCTCCAGAAGATAATTCTGGTTTTTTTTTTGTGTTCCCCCATATATACCAGACTGTAAAGAATAGCCTATTAAATATGTGGTGCTTGAATGTTTCCTTTTGCCATGAACAAAAGATAAACCTTGGAGGAACTGAAAAGCTAGACATTTAAAAAAAAAAAGAAGTATAGACGTATTCAAAGAATATCTAAAATGTATTTTTAATATTAGAGAAGGGAGATAGACAAATTTGGCTATCCAAAAGTATAATATGTCTTTAAAATAAATGACCCTTTAATAATGGTGAAAAGAGCAATAATAGACTGAGATAGTATATTTGCCACACACATACTATACAAAGGATTAATACCCAGAATAAAGCATCACTACAAGTTAATAAGAAAGCAGAGAGACTGTGAACAGGCAATTCACAAATTAATAAATACAGTAGGTATAATGCATGCTGTGCCGTGCTCCAGCCCTGAAGGATTAACCCCCAGCTGCTGAGGGGGTTGCTGGCTGACTTCCCTCAGCTGTCAGCCCTCTCTGGGAATTACCTGCAGTGGAAAAAGAGTTGCCTCATTCAGGGGACATGCACATCCCTAGGGTAGCTCTCATCCAATGACCAGGGGAAGCAAGGATGTAAGGGCCTGGCCACCATGCCCTAACTCAGGTCAGTTCTGAAGAGCCATCCTAGCTCAGAGATCACCAAGAGGTCAGCTGTGGCCTCAGCTGTGGAGCCCAACTTTTCCCTTTGACCAATCATCCTTTCTTTCCTGCCCTAACCAGTGTTAAGTGAAAGAGCACTTCTTCATAATTTCCTGCAGCCTACTGTCCATCTCAGCACCTGCAAGAGTCAGTGAATGTGAAAAAGATGCCTTTATTCGCAAAAACAGATAGCCAGCCAGATTTGAACCTCAGGAAATAGTTCATCAACCACTATTATACCATGGAATCTTAAAGCAGTTAAAAAGTGATGCTCTATAGACAAGTGGTAGGAAAATATTTTGCAACATAACCCTGTTTTGGTGTTGGAGTTCTTGGGTTCCCCGAGATAGAAATTGAGAGAAAACCCCAAAGAAATTTCCAGGCAGATTTTATTAAGCTTATGCTCGAGCACCAGGGAGGCAGCGCAGAGGAACGGAAGGTCCTCCGAACTGGTTCTGGGGGCTGGTTCTATGTGGCTGCTTTTATAAACTGGGGACAAAGTGGCTTGTGGGGAATGGTGGGCTTGGGAAGGGTTTGAGGAGTGAAATTTTCCATGCCAGGATCGGGTTACTTCCTCCTTCTGTTAGGTTGCTTGGCAACAATTTCCGTGCCTGGGCTGTGGGTGTAAGATGGCATTGAGTCTTGTTATCAGCACCCCAGGAAGGTCAGACCGCGCATGCGGAACAGCAGTTTTGACATCTGTCAGGAAGTAGCGGGTAGGAGGGAGATAAGACTTTTTTCATAAGGAGTGGAGAGATGGCTGTATTCTTGTGGTTGGCTTATCCGTGTTTTTTTCTGGCCGCTTGGTATCCTGGCAAGGGGTATCGAGATGGCACCAGCTCTGTGTTTTTTCTTAGCTGCTGTCCTGGGGCCCAGGTCTCTAACCTGTCTCAACCCCACAGCTTTTCAATCTCAGTAATTCTCTTCCACCATTCTGCATTGGAGCCTTTGTACTTGCAGGTATTCTGCCTAGAACACCCTTCCCGAAGGTACCTGTCTGGTTGGCTCTCTTCCTCCATCAGGCTGATAGTTCTATGTCTCCTCAGTAAGGTTTTCCTTGGTCGTAACCATCTAAAATTGCAAGTTATCTTAGACTCTACCTTTTTTCCTTCTCTGCTTTATGTTTCTCCTCGTTTTTTCCCCATATCTAACACAGTTTATATTTTTCTACTTTGAAACCTCCATGAGGACAGATATTTTAATCTGTTTTATTCACTATTACAGTGCTTTAAACAAGGTCTGGCACATAGCAGTTGTTCAATAAATATTTGTTAAATAAATGGATAATAATGGTAACATTTTTGAATACTTGTTTATGTGCACTACAACTGCTATTGGGCATTGTGGGAAGTGCCACAAAGCTTTATGTGTATTAATCACATTAATCCTCACAACCACCATTTACAGTGGATACTACTATTACCTCTATTTAATATCTATCTGGTCAATGACAATGTTGATGCCTATTGCCCCAGAGAAGGGCCAAATGGCAGGAAATATAAAGCTAAAATCATTGGCTTTTGCTTCCAAAATAGGTTGTTGAAAGCCAAGGTGTTTGCTTTTTAAGAACTGAACTTAAAAAAATAAAAACTAAAAACAGTGTTAGTGTGGCTGGGAGTTTTTCTCAGAGTAGGAGAGCTGCAGAATAGGCCCCTGGTATGAGTTGGGAGGTGTCCCAGATCAGAACAATCAAGGCTTCAATGATCAGGTGTGTCCCCAAAAGCCTTGTGGGGAAAGACCAGGTGGGACCAGGGCATGGTGTAGTATTGACTGACTGAGGTTCCAGGTGGAAGGGCCAGGGTAGCCCAAAGTCTCTGCAGATCCTCTTAGGGAGGCAGAGGTGGCTGAGGTGGGAAGAGCAGACCTGAAGGAAACAGCAGTAGGGCTGAGAAGTTTCTAGAGCATGGGTCCCAACTATTGTAGAAGAGTCAGTGGAATAATGGAGGTCATCTCTGTGGAAACCAGAATCCCTCAATAGTCTCTTCCCCAAGCCACAACGTATAAGCCTCCTGCCCCCATCCCTGGTTACTCTGTGGGAGAGGGGGATTGACTTGCACTGAGTACTTACCTATCAAGAGACCGAGAATATGCAGAAATATGCAGAATTGACCATGTTTATCTAGAAAGGACTCAATCAAGTTCTCTATTATTCATCTAAGAATTAAGTGAAGTACAGGATGATTGAGAAAATGAAAATTTTGTATACATGAGGCTTGTGATAGTGAGATCAATCCCTGTTACTCCAGTATGATAAGATATCCAATGCAAAGTAAAAGTCATAAAACAATATGGACAGCATATTCCATTTATACAAATGAGAGTAGAGAGGAAGTGGGAAGGGGGACTTTCCCTTTCCAGTCCATGCCCTTTTCTTACTATCTGAACTTTTTACAGGAATGTATTTACCATATTTTTCAGACTGAGACACACTCCCCCCACCCAAATTTGGGAGGAAAAGTGGGGTGCGTCTTATACTCCAAATGTAGCTTGCCTGGCTTGCTGGGGTGGTGGAGCTGTGGTGGAGTAGGGTCACAGGTTATTAAATATTTTATCACATTTTTTGCTTCAAAAAGTTTTTCCCTATTTTTCTCCTCTAATACCTGGGTGCGTCTTATGGTATGGTGCATCTTATAGTCCTAAAATATGGTAATGGTTTTTTGTGTACATATTAAAATGACATAAAAAGATGCTGTGATTATGCTGCATAAACTTTTCCTTTTTAACTCAAGCACCATCATTTCAGGACCACCTTCTCTGCCTCTGAGCACCCACTCCTCCTCCCCTCCCACAGGCCGATTGAGTAGTCTTCCTCCATGCACCCCTGTAGTCTTGCTGTAGCATGCATACTATGTAATTTTTTTAAAGATTTTACTTATTTATCTTTAGAGAGAGGGGAAGGGAGGGAGAAAGAGAGGGAGAGTAACTTCAATGTGTCGTTGCCTCTTGCAAACCCCCAGTTGGGAACCTGGCCTGCAATTCAGGCATGTGCCCTGACTGGGAACTGAACCAGCAACACTTTGGTTTGCAGGCCAGCACTCAATCCACTGAGCCACACCAGCCAGGTTACACTATGTCATACTGAACATGACTGGTTCAGGGGTTTATCTGCTCCATTAAACTGAGTTCCTCAAGGGTAAGGAATGTATCTTATTCATCTCGGTGTCCAGAATCTTCTCAAAGTATGTGATGAATGAATAGGGAAAAATAACAATAAACTTATTTCTTATTTAAGAGTTATCCTTAAGCTCTATTTTATCATTTTAAAATTACACTATTGTGACCTATTTCAAATTTGAATATGAAAGCTAAAACAGAAAAAGCCCAAATTAACAGAGGAAAAAGCAGGATTCTTTGTTGAAAGTTAGTTTTCTGCCAACTCTCTAAGAAGAACCAGTTCATATTTAAGATGCAAGTGCAACCAGAGGACATGATATTATGGATGCTCAACAGTCCCTATCTTTACGATTCAGGCCCACAATTACATCTAACACTGATTTTATGTATAGCTTCCTTTCAGTGCAATATTTGAATGTTAGCTGGCACTAAAAATAAATAAGGGAATTAAAAGGTACTCTTCTGAGTCTAAGTAACCCACAAAGTCCAACTCCACCCTTTTCAAGTTTAAGAGACTTCAGAAAGTTACTAAGGCATGTCTGTGAGTGACAGAATGGACATCAGATTATTGTGAGAGGAAGCCCCATCCAAATCCAAACCTGTGAGAAAACTGTGGCATAGAACTTTGAGATCTTTGTACAAATGACATGGAAAGTGCAGTGGCTTTGCAGACTTCTATATAACTCTCTGTGGTAAAACCAGGATGCTAAAATGGAGGTCCCCCCCAGGGGCTTGTGAGAAGGGCAGTGAGGAACAAAGACATGCCTGAGACTGCATGCCTCCTTGCTCTGGGGCTGCTTCTGCAACGCGCGATGCCAAAACCCCATTTCAGGAACTGAGAGCAGTGTGGAGGAAGTGGAAACAGCCTGGGTAGGAATGGGAATTTCTCTGCGACCCCTTGTTCCTCTTCCATTTCAATTCTTCCCCCAGGGCTGATGGACTGGACCTGTATGGGGTTAACCAAATCAGACTCTGGTTATTACCAAGATGCAAAGCCTTTGTCCTTTGTTAACTCTTAGGGTTTTTGTTTTATATCTTCCATTCGGTTCATCTGAACAGCAGTGGAGACCATTGGAACCATCCCATCTCTGACTCTTGGACACAGCAGCAGGAAGACTGCTGTGATCATTTTCCTTATGCTGACCTCAAGTTATATTTCTTTGGCTGTGTTTCTAATGTACACATCAATTCTCTCCCTAGGTTTTCTTTAGTGTAGCATCAATATAACATACACTATATTTTAGAATTAAAACACCTCCATTACGGCAGACTTTGGGGGACATTTCTCCCTAGATATCCTTTTTTTGAGAGCAACAGGTGCTTAAATCAGGGTGCTCCTTGATTACAGGAATGTTACAAAGGACAAATGAAACAGTGATTGAGATCGTCCACTATGCACCCCTTTGTGCAATGAGGCCAAGTTTGTTCTTTCTCCACCCTGATCCACATTAAAAGATTACTGTTCCTTATAGATGAATTATTCCTTTAAAAAACTTTATTGTTAAGACTGTAGTTTAAGCCACCATAATCTCTTACTTGAATTCCTGTAAACATTGCCCTGTCTCCATTCTTTGACTGTGCTGTACTTTAATCTATTCTGCACATAAGAGCCACTGAGATCTTTTTATCATAAAATCTTCAGCTCCCAAGTCTCTCATTGCACTTGGAATAAAATTCAAATCCTTTTAGGGGCTCAAGGACCTGACGCTGACTGCTCTGCCAATGCTGGCTTCCTTTGAATTTTAGAACAGTTCTCATGCTGGATGACCCTTCGCTCCAGGCCACTGTTCACCCCATTCTTTTCATGACGCACTGCTTCTCACCTTGTGGGCTTATGTGTTTCTTCCTTGGAGAGGTTTTCCCTGACACTCTGCCTATTTTCTATTTCTGCACCAGGTTTATTACCTTCAGATCCGGCATCACAATGTGTAATTATGGAAACATCTGTTTACTTGCTTCTACTCTGTAGCTCCTCAGATGGTAAGCTATCTGAGGGAAGAAATTCTTCCTAGAAATCCAATATCTTGTATGTTCTTTGGAACATAGTAGGTATAATCAATAAAGAGTGGCATAAACGCATTTTTCTAAGTGTCAGTGAAAAAAACAAAAATCTGAGGAAAATGCCAAGCCCCTTAACAACAGTCAGACTTAACTTGTGCAGCGGCCATAAAGGATTTGGGCAAATTCACAGGCACCTCGCTGGGTTTCCTCTTTTCCCGGTAGGATCCTCCCCAACCTCCACATAGCTGAGGTCCATGCTTCCTGCTCAGGACATCTTGCATTTTTTCTCTAGCCAGGACAAAAGGCTCAGGCTAAAATCTTCTGGTTCATCTGGTCTTCTCATTCAGCTTTGACATCTGAAGGTCACAGCGATTTGTATGAACATTGTTGATCAGCAAAGAATAAAACTTCCCAGAGCATTTGAAAGACTCCCTCCAGTGCCCGGCATTCTGAGTTTTGGAGGCTCCACCCCCTCATGCTGTCAAACTAAGAACAGGCTGACAGTGACCAGAGGGGAGAGGAGAGGGAATTTCAGGGGAAAAGAGGAAGGGTTTACAGGAACAAGTATAAAGGATACATGGACAAAAACTGGGGGGGTTGGAAATGGGAGGGAGATGGGGAGGGCTGGGGGATGGGCTGGGATGGGAGTAAAAGGCAGAAAACTGTATTTGAACAACAAAAAAAAAAGGAAAAAAAGGAATTCATAGCCTACATCTAATACAATACTACTGTTGTAAGTTAGAAAATATTTTTATGATTTTGCTTTTTGAATTTTTGGCTACTACTAATATTAAATTTTTGATTGGCTATTATCTTTTTATTAGTCATTATGTATACTTGAAAAATAAGAAAAGCAACCACACAAATTGCTTGTAAATGTAATGGCATTTTTTAATATTAAATTTAAATTAAGTAAACTTGAGAGTATTATCTTATCTGTTATAGACACCTAATAAAATGTTTATTAATATTAATTTTGCAGTTTTCTTTTGCAGTCAGTTTTTGTCTGATCTCAAATTTTTTCTTAAAAAAGAAACTGGAAAAGTCATAGGCCCTAAGCATTGGGAATATGTCTACTTGATAAAATAACACAACTCTGATTTTCTTTTTTTTTAAATCCTCACTTGAAAATCTGTTTACTGACCTCAGGGAAGAAGAGAGAGAGAGAGGGAGGAGAGTAACACTGATATGAGAGAGAAACACTCCCCATACGCACCTAAACTGGGGGTCGAACCCACAGTCCTTTGGTATATGGGATGATGCTCCAACCAACTGAGCAACCTGGCCAGGGCTACTCCTATTTCCTTCATATTTGTAGCCTTCCGTTTATTTATGGACTCTGTGAATTCGAGGAGCTGCCAACGTGGTTCAACAGTAACACTAATGAATAGCAACTTAAAAGGCTGTTCTTTTATAGGAACTGTGTTAGTGTGTTAAGAGCCATTACCGTGTCATTTAATCAGGGAAAATGGTTACATTTAAAAATCATTATAAACATAATAACAATACAGAAATATATCTTAAAAATCATCCATAATCCAAACTGCACCCCTGATATATCACTATTAACAGTATGATGTAATTTCTTTTAGTCTTTTACATGTTTATATACATATACACTTTAGATAAAACTATACCTGTATATAATTTTGTATCCTACTTTTTTTGATTTATATTAACGCATGATTATTTTGCCATTATGGTTTTGTGAAAATACCATTTTTATTGATCGCAGTATAGTCTGCCATATGAATCTACTATTATTGATTTCATTGCTCTCCCAATGTTGGAAATATCAATTTCTATTATGAAGGTATATAAAATAAAGATATAATGACATTGGAGATTGACTTCTATCCCCCACACAGCTTCCTGTCTTCCAAGGGGGCTGCTAAAGCCTTCACTCTCTGTTTGGGGAAGGGGCAGAAGTGAGGCAGGCTGGGACATGGTCACCCTATGTGTGAGCTTCTTTATACCCAGTCTTCTCCTAGTCCGATCTCCCCAAGTCAGGGCAACAAAATAGCTGCCAACTAAGTGGTAGATTCTTGGAATTGCTACCACCGTCCTGGAGGTCCCAGCCATGGGCAGAGGTCAGAACAATCATCACTATTTCAGCTGAGCGGACAACCCACAGCTGGTGCCAAACCACAGCCGGTCTAGAAGAGGTTTGGGCAGCACAGACCCTCAGAACTCAGATGACAAGCTGTGCTCCATCATGTCTACAAATTCCCCCTCCCCCCAAAACTAACTCACACGTCATGGTTGAATTCTTGAATCCCATTTATTGCTTTTTGGCTGAGTTTGACTATATATACACTTTAATTATGGTCTTCTAAAATAATTGCATTTCGAGGCAAGGCTCTGGAAACACTACAGAAGATTGAATGTCTCACATCTTGCTCTGATCTCCTCACAGAGCAATGAAAAGCATAAAAGCTTCCAAGGAGCACTACGGAAATTACTGAATTCCTCTTCTCAAGAAAGAATTCTAATAGGAATTATTCAATTGAAGAAATATATTTTATAAAAGTGGTAATAAAAAAAAGCAGAGTGTCCACCCTATTTTAACCTCCATTTCTGGTACTGCATACATTAGTCAACATAATATTTTCGCCATACTCTTCTAGGATAGTAAATAAAGTTGGTTAAAGTAAAAGAAAGTTTTTTTAAAAGTGCCCACAGACAGAAACAAATCAGTATTGGGAGGCTTTCAATCTTGCCAACATTTCCTTCCTTCTTCCTAGTGAACTTGGCTGCTGGAGCAATTCTTGCAGCTCTTGGCACCTGGATAAACAGCCCAACAGGCCAGATGAAAAGGACTGGGAGCAGCATTCTCATTGACTGGCATGATTGCTTGCCCATCCTGAAATGGAACTTCCTTGCTTCTCTTCCCTAGCCCTGCCTCTTAATCAAGACCACCTGTTGATGGTGGTGGTTTGGGTGCTTCAACCGTTGACAACATAAGCAGCCTGAATTAGACACTGAACTAAGGACATATGCATTGTGTTATTATCACACAAAATAAAAAAAAATCAGTGCTCAAACTGCTAGTTTGCTAAACCCACGTAGTATTTAATACTCATTTAAATATTAAGTCTAACTAACCTAACCTAATTTTCCAAGATAGTATTTTTTAAAAAGATTTTTTATTTTATTTATTTTTAGAGGGGAAAGGAGGGAGAGAAACACCAATGTGTGGTGGCCTCTCGTGCACCCTCCACTGGGGCCTGGCCCACAATCCAGGCATGTGCCCTGAGTGGGAATCAAACCAGTGACCCTTTGGTTCACAGGCCGGCACTCGATCCACTGAGCCACACCAGCGAGGGCCCGATATAGTATTTTTGAATGGAACCTTGCACAAACATTTCCTGAGTATGTAATTTTTATTTGTAACTTTGTTATGAGAGAGGAGAATTCTTTTATTCACCAAAACTTTGTTATAGGTGCCATGGGAAGGGGTTATGACAGGTTTATCAGAGCAGAGAGTAAGTACAAAATGGATCTGCCTTCAAAGGGTTTGTCTCCCAACAAGTCAGGAAATCACTTAAATTTCTCTAGATCTCAGTTGTCTTATGTATATAATTTGAAAACTGGATTAGGTACTGTCTGAGGTCATTTTTGTGACTTTATTCCTGCATCACACACACACCCTCTGCAAAATACAAAGTTAATGTGAAACGTCACTGGCAAAATCATTTAATGACCTATTCATGAATGGTGTTATAATAAATGCCATCCACATCAGGTTAAACTAACAAAAATTCTGTCCCTTAAAAATACTATTGGGTTGGCCAAAAAGTTCATTTTTTCCATATGATGGCTCTAGCAGTACTTAGCTGTCTTTAACTTCATTTGAGATAATTTTGTCAGAGTGTATTGTGACAGCTGTCATATAAGTGTGCACTTAAAAAACTTATCAAAATTGGTGATAATTTTTTGCAGCCATTTTAATATTGAAATGGAATAAAATATGCCACATTTGCAGTGTATTATGCTTTATTACTTCATGGAAAGTAAAAACACAACTGAAACACACACAAAAAAGATTTGTGCAGTGTATGGAGAAGGTGCTATGATTGATCAAATGTGTTAAAAGTGGTTTGTGAAGTTTCTTGGTACTACTGATGTTCTGGCCAAATAATTTTTTGCTATAGGGCTGTCTTATGCATTGGGATATGTTTAGCAGTAGCTCTGGCCTCTACCCACTAGAAGTCAACAACAGGAGATACCAACATACTCAAAATATCCAAATCATTATATTGGCAAAAATGAAAAATGTGTCTCTTATGTTATAGAAAAAAATATAATGGACTTTTTGGCCAACCCAATAGATTATATTCTTGAAAGTTGCTAAGAGAGTAAGTCTCAAGTGTTCTTATCACACAGGAACACATACACAAATGGGAATTATATGATGGAGCTATTAACTAACATTACTGTGGTATGCATTTCACAATAGAGACTGCATCAGATAGTCAAGTTGTACATCTTAAACTTACCCAATGTTATGTCAATTATACCTCAATACAGCTGAAAAAAATTTCTGTCCTACAAGTATCCTCATCTGAAAATATCTCATGGATTTTCATCTTCTTGCCTATGCCACTATGTACTCCTAACAGGGGCGATACCTTGTGCGCCCATCCATAGCTTGCTGCCCTCCTAAGTAAGGCCTCATCTGACAGTGCCCACAGGTATCCAACGCTTTGTCATGACTAAATTCAGGTTTCCAGCATTCACAGTAAGCCCATTGTCTTGCATTATTAATATACAATTAAGTGCAATAGAGCTATTATGGAACAAATAAAATGCTATTGAAACACTGAAGTGAATGGATTAATTTCAAATTGGAGGACCATGAAAGAGCCAGAGAAGTGGTAATATTTGTGCACAATTGTTTTCAAGGGCAGGACCTGGTAAAGGGGTTCATGTGGAGTGATGATGAGAGGAATAATCAATGATAATTTGAAGCTTTCAAGCCTGAGCAGTGAAAATTTGTTAGACAAATTAACTTCTGGCTGAGGTACCTGAGAGATATGAATGCCATTTCCAGTATAATAGAAAAATAAAGCAACATGTAGGATGAAGGAGGATTTTGATCTTGATTTTAGACACTTTTAAAAGGTGCTTGTGAACAATTGATATACAGATGTTCAACCAGGCACTTCTCAGGGGAGAGTGTATGGGTTACCTGCAAGTACTCTACATTGTATCTTGTTTGTATATAGTGCTGTATGATTTATAAAAGGCTTTTCCTAGTTATTGCTTACTGATGATTTTGTTTCTAACAAACATCCTATAAAGTAGGTAAGGCAGGATTTTAGTGACCAGGGCCATACTGTTAACACAAAAAAACTTGAGGCTCGGAGAGTTTAACTGATCAAATATGTGGGAGAATTGTGCAACCTCATGTTCTCACTGCAAATTTAGGTTTGCTTATTTATTTGTTTGTTTGTTTGTTTGTTTGTTTCCACTAAGATTGGTGATGATTGAAGCAGGGGGAGTAGATATCATTTTGGACAATAGAATAAAGAGGGAAGAAGGAGGACTTTGGGGCAACCCTTATGTTTTAAGAGCAAAGCACAAAGAGGAGCAAATGAAGGTGACCAATGTGACCTGTGGCCTCCCCATTCCCATGAGGACAAGATCCTTAAGGGATAAGGGTCTGTCATCCCTTGTCTCCTGACACAACTAAGCAGATTACCAAGCACACGGTAGGTCTTCCCTATGGTACTTGGGTGGAGCAATAATATTTGCCCAGTGGGCTGAGCCAGAGTAAATACATAGAATAGGATGACTTATTTTGAATGGCAGCTTTCCGGAGATGGGCCAGGTATTAAGCATTAACAAGGGCTAAATATAGGTGTATTTGGATGAAGAAAATGGACAGATTTCTGTGGAAGAAGGTGCGTGCAATGGAAAAACGGAAGGATGTAAGGAACACGGTGCGGGATTCGAAGCAGAAGGGGCAGGTTAGGGCATGATTTTCTTGGCCAAACCAAAGAACACTGGGTCCTGTCCAGGGGAGGGGGTGGTGGTGGGAATGACAGCTCGGACTGTCAGTTGTAAGTCTACCTTCCGCGTGACTTGGAGAGTGTGGAAAAGCCCAGGTCCGGGGTCCAAAATGTTAAAGAAACAAAGGGATTAATACATTCATTTCAGGGCCACTTGGGAAGGTGGCAGACGATGTGCCCAGGTCCTTTCCTCGGTGCCAGGGAAGCCCTGGTCTGCAAGCAGCACATCGGGTCTCACTAGCTCTCCCGACTCGTGGCAACCAGCAGAGGCGCTTCCCCGAGCCTCCCTGCTTGTCCTGACCTCCGCCTCTGCCGGCTCCTCTCTTCCGACGCCCCCACTCTCTCCGTCTTTCCCTCGTTCCTCCAGAGGGATCAGAAGAGGATGCCTTGCGGGAGTCTTCCCTCGCCCCGCGCCTCAGGTCCACACCGCGGCCTCCTCGACAGGCCAGGAGCTGCCGCCCGGACTTCGGCAGCGCCAGGAGTGCCCGCCTGGCCGCAGCCGAGAGGAGCCGGAGCGCCTGGGTTCGGTTTAGCGGTCCCGCGGCCGCGCGCTGCACCCAGCGCCCCGCCCGGCGGCGCCGCTGCTGCTGCCCGCCCGCCCCCTGCGTCATGACGCCAGCGCCCAACGCGGAAGCCACTCGCGGCGCGCTGGGTCCGGCCGCGGGCTGAGCACAGTGCCGCGTCGGGCGCTGGATACCGGCCGGGGTGCTAGCGGAGCTCATCCTCCCTCCCGAGCCGAGCCGAGCGGGCGGAGCGGAGCCGAGCGCGGCGGCGGGCGGAGCGGGGCGCGGCGCGCCAGGGCCGCCGCCGGTGGGATGCTGCTGCCTCCCCGGGCCGGCGAGTAGAGAGGGCGGGTCCCCGGCCTGGGAGCGCGACGGTGGAGGGGACAGAGGCGGCGGCCATGGCGACCCCCAGCAACCTGGGGTCCTCCGTGCTGGCTAGCAAGACCAAGACTAAGAAGAAGCACTTCGTAGCGCAGAAAGTGAAGCTCTTTCGGGCCAGCGATCCGCTGCTCAGCGTCCTGATGTGGGGGGTAAACCACTCGGTAAGAGCTCGGGCTGCGGCTGCAGTCTCTCTCCTCCTCTTCCTCCTCGTTCTCTCCCCTCCTCCTCCTGCTGCAGCTGCTGCCGGGCTGGGAGCCGGAGCGGGGCCCTGGCCCTCCGGCTGCTCGCCCTCCTGGGCTGCCCTCCTGTCGCGGCGCCTCTGCCCCATCATCGGGCGCGCGCTTGCTCCATCCGGCCGCCCAGATGACACTTGGATCCCCTTTGGACCTAGGTCCGGATGCAGCACGAGGGATCCATCTGCATTTGAGTTCTGGGGACGATACCAGTGGCGCCCCTGGTCCGTCTGCCCGACGGTCTGTCCCCGCAGCCCAGGACCCGGGAAGTTTGTGCGGGCACGGCTCTTCGGGGCTGTCAGCCTCGCCGGGGGCGGCTGGGGTCGGTGTCCCGGCGATCTCCCCTTCTGAGGGGCGCGGCGCGGCGGGGGCGGTCTGGTCCTCTGAGGGGCCAGCAGGTGTACCTGTCCGATGTAGGAGCACCCGGAGCCTGCCCCCGGGGTAACAGGAGTGAGAATACTGGAGATCGAGACAGCAGCTTTAGTGCTTAGGTTCTTTCTGTCTTTCTCGGATGTTATTGGAGACTAGGACCGTTTTTGACTACTACACCAAAAAGAAAAACAAAAACCCGCTAGTGTAAATATGGCCATGGGGTTTATCATCTCCTCTGCCCCATCCTCTGCATCGCCCTGCTGCTGTGCGTGCTGAAGAGCTGCTTTGCGGGGAGGCGTCCTCCGCACACCACCTCCCCCTCATTGGGAATCAGGCCCCTTCACCGACTGCAGAAGGGCGGCCAGGGGATGACCGCCGGAGGGGGCTCGGCGGGAGCGATGGAAGGCGGTCTAGAGTCCACTGGTATGCGTTTGGGGGTTTCTGCAAAAGGCTAGAGGAAAACGCTTGGAAAGGTTAGCTTAACGGACAGCCGGAGGTGGTAGAAGATGCGCCTCTGCGGGCTCTGCGGACTGCGGTTTGAGGGTTTGAAATAGCCTCCTGCTGATCACAACAGCGAGAAACTCCTGCAGTTTTAATCTCCTTAGGATCAGGAAACATGATAGGAACTGTTGGCTGAGCCATGAAAGTTTAAATGAGCCTGTGAATTTTGATCATGACCTTACCCACTGCGGTTTAGCACCTGGGGGAAAATGTAAGCTTGCTTTCTCTACGTTTGAACGTTTGATTTCTATGGATGTCTGTGTGTCCTTTTCAGCACAATAGAAATGACAGAAAACCACGTTGTTGTTGTTTTTTAAGAACAGTCTGAGTTTAATGAAGTTGTTTAAAATTGCTCAAAAGCATCGTATTTGTAGTTTTCTTTTCCAAGCTTGGGAAAGGTGAAACAGTATCAGTATTGATTGTGTTTTCAATAAGACTGAGAAATGATTATTTCTGTCAGCCTAACGCCTGATCCATTGAAGTTCATTTTAACTTCCTGACAACTTTTTTTTTTAGCAATTAGGAATATAAACTTTTATATAAAACAGCATACATTACTTCACCAAGACTCTTAAGTTTTGTTACAGTAAATAAAATGAATTTTTCCTGTGTCTGCAATTTTGAGTTAAGTCTATTTCTTTAAACTTTTAAAAAATTACTTATGTTGTTAGTTTCTTTTCTAAAATTAATGTTGCTAGTTTCATATTTAAGGCTGCTTTTATCTCATTCAGAGTTCTGATGTTTTGTTCACGAGAGTGCTATGGCTGAGCATTTAATCTAGTAAAACAGTGGCAATAATATGCTGCTAAAACAGAGTGTGACCTCTGGGCATTAGTCTGAATTCCAGTTGACTTTAGAATATCTTGTAATTGTACATGTTTTACTATAACCACTTATGTTGCTACTTTATATCTATGAATTGCTACATTTGTTTTAGGTTTGGTTTTGGTTTTTTTTTTTTTTGCTCATTGGAAATACTTTGAAACTACTTAAGGTTTATAAAAGTAATGTTCCTGTTATTTTATTTTTTGCTTTCAAGAAAAGTTAGCAGTTCTAAGTTCAGTCGTCCAGAGGAGGCAAGTTTCCACAGTGCATAATATAACCATGTTTTTCATTCAGCACATAGTAGGCACAAAAAAGTGCCAGCCACTGTGCAAAGATTGCTAAAAATACCCGTCGTATTTTTGCCCAGATATTTTTGTGCGCTCTTGAGTTGACATAAGGAAAGTCTGTTTCACAGCCTTCTTTTTCAGAATGTGTTTTCATTATTATTTTTGAACAAACGAAAGAAAATGTATGTAAAGATGAAATCTAAGCACTTAGATGCCAAGTGTTGCTGGTTGATTTCAGTTTAGGTGACAAAATCTAATATTAGATCAGTGTTTTTATATGACCTTTTGTGCACCGAAGCTAATGCTATAATGTGAGGATAAATAGGTCGGCATTATTGGGGAGGAGCAAGCATAGTGTTGTATATGAATGGGGGCACTTGAGAAACCAGGGCAGAGAAGGAACAGATCATTCAGACTAAGAATCTTTTCCTACATTTCCAGTGCAATCAGAATTAATAGGAAATTATTTGTCAGGAATATAGCAATTTTATGTTTTTAAAATTCATTTGGATTTGTCTTAAGGACATTTAGAAATAACCATACTTTTGGAGCATTAAAGGGGAACCATATATGTATTTTATCATTTGGGCATCTTCTGTAGGGATTGGGAACCTTCTAAGCACAGTGGAAAAATGCTCATTGGGTCTGTGTACTAATTCTTCCTCCAACTCCGTTGACCTTGAGCACGTTAACAAATTTTTGCACCAGTGTTTGCGTCTGTGAAGGCGTTCAGACTGGATAATTTCCAAGTTTTTTCTAACTTCAGGATTCAACTGTTTTTAGAGTCTACTAGGTTCATAGCACTATACAGGGATGCACAGACTAGGAATAGTGATAGTATGTAACACAGGAGCCATTACTACGATTACCTTGCCAATGCAGCAGCATTCACAGAATTTTCAAGGCCATGACTAGAGGTAAGGAAATCGGTGGTGACAATGAGAGATGTGTGAACTAAAAGTTTATTGGATTGATTGTAGTTGGACTGCATTGCATTGTATTAAGTCAAAGTCTATTTCATCGAAATATAAAAATTTGCAACTAAGGTAGGAATTTTCAAATCCACTGTGGCTATAATTCTCAATCAGAATAATACTGACTTTGTGTGGTTAATTTGATGTGTTACTGCTTTCTAACTTAAAATATCCATCAGTGAATGGATGACTGCCAATTTTTAAGTATTTTGAGCAGAGAATATAGTTGAATACATAAAGAAAAAGATGATTTAAGAAGGCAATTTTGCCTTGTTCCATTTGGAGTTAAACTAAAAATGATCAGGCAGTTAGCTTCTTAAAATCATATTTTAATAGTGTGTGGAGCATGAAGAATGGTCTGAGCCAAGACTTGTTTTAAACAGATATTCTAAAAGATTTTTATACAGAGTACAATGTGAGCCTTTTAGAAATTATATTTGAAAACCTATTTAAATATGTGGAGGAGGTATCTGTATAGAAAAATTTAAAGGACATAAAGCTTGTTTAAAACAAATATAGTATTTAGAAGTAGCCATTATTTAATTAGAGTCTTTTGGTTGTAAGCCATAGAAATACAGATGGGTTTAGGCAAAAATTTAAAATACAGAGGATTTTGGAGGTTTATCGCTGAGAAGGTTAGGGTTGGTAACCAAACCAGGAGAACAGGATTGGGTCTGGGCTTCCAAAACAATGGGAACCAGGTGATTGAGTGCTGTTGGCACTTTTCTGCCCTTTTGGTTTATTCTTTCTCACAGTTGACAGGTTTCCTCCACAGGGAACTGTTGGTTCCCAAATTTCACATTCTGTACTTTCTGCCGCCCAAATGGACTTTCTGTCTCTGATTCGGTTATAAAAATCCATGGAGGGATTCTGACTGGGTTGGCTTGGGTCATTTGCAGTATCCAGCGATCAGTTATAAAAAGGTGGCAGCTCCTGTCTGCTGGAGTTGGGAAGAACAGGTCTCAGAAGAAGGGAGGGGGCCTCTACAGGCAGTACCAGGCCAGTGCTGGCCTCAAAATGGGGCTGGGCTGTTTATCTTGGTGTCGTGTGGCACATTTTGTGTGTTTTGATGAATATGTCGCTTTCTGGGTAGAGTATTCATAGCTTTTGTTATATTCTCAGTAAGATCTGAAACTCAAAATAGGTAAATATTATATTGGAGAAATAGTGATGTCTTTTAGGTTTGCGGGTTTATATTTGAGAACTGGAAAAAAAAGATAAAACCAGATTTAAAAATGATATATATGACTATGAAATATTAACTGAATAGAATATAATAAAGCAATTAAAATAATAATCAGCTAGATGTTAGATAAAACTCATTGACTGAATGGAACCCAACTAATCATTCATTCAAGACACCCAGTTTCACATTATTTTTTTCTTGCCTTTTTAGAAGACTGAAGAACGCCAAGCAGACATACACAAAGTTTATTATGAGGGGAAATAGTTACATAACCCCTAAAATTTGGGGTGATAGCCTCAAAGCAATACATTTCTTCTTCATTTTTCTCAAACACCTTAGCATGAACTTGAGTATTGAGAATGATGCACACAGCAGGCCAGTGATTTCTCTTTCTGCCTCAGGATTGCTGCTATGCCTTTTGAAAGGTTTTCAACAAGAATTTGAATAAACAAACAAAATCTACCCTAAATTTATTAGAAAATGCGGTGAACCAGAGTAATTAATTCTACCAACACATCCTTTGAAATAGAAATTTTGGAATTGAAAGGCATTGGTGCATTATGGCAAGACGGTTCGTGGTCAGGCAGATTAGGTTCAAGTCCTGCCTCCATCATTTATGGTCTCTCTGAGCAGATACATGATCTATCCACTTGAGCCCCAAAGTACTCATTCTTAAAAATGGAGATGATGGTGATGATTGCCTCACAGGATTATTTTGAGGGTTAATTAAGATTGTATATTTAAAGCCTAGCATTGTAATTAGCACACAAAAAGGATTCTGTAATTAATACTTAGAAATGGTCAACCTCAGATGCAGTTTGGCTGGTAGCATACTGATAAGCACTAGACAAGTGTTTCTCAAAATTTAATGTGTGTATTTATCATTTGGGCACATTTTAAAAAAGTAGATTCTGACTCACGTCTGGGATAAAGCCTGAGATAAATACAGATGTTTATCATGTTCATAGGTGATATTGGTGCTGCTGGTACATGGGCTATATTTTAAGTAGCAAGACAGAAGGAATAATGTTTAAAATAAGGAGAAATGTTCAGGCTTTGTCCCCTGACTGCATGTGGTGAATCCTTGGAAGAAAGGTGACCTCATAATAGAGTTAACGAAAGCTAGGAGAAAGAGTTATGTGTTGAAAAGGATGATTTTTTTTTAATTTAAGAAAAGTTGAATTGCAGATGATGGTGAGTGGGTATTGTAGTGACAGTGCCCACCTGCGGGGTATTGGAAGGCGGGGTTAGAACTCAGGAGCAAGGTTAGGGTCGGGTGGAGAATGGAGAGTTATCCGTGCAGGTTTGGTGAGACATGGGGGTAAGTAGATCTCTGAAGGAGAAGTCAGAAAATGAGGACACTTGTTTTGAGGGAAGGAATGAGGAAGGAAGAACAAAAAGCAAGAAAAAACTTAGCTAGGAGGCCAGCAGAATTGGGTGCTGCAGAGATCATGACATTCGTGGATACACTTTTGGACACAGTGGTTTATTTTCTCTGTGTGTGTGTAAGCTTAAAGATCTAAGGAGTGAATGAGTGCAAGCAGAGGTAGCCTCTCTTTTTAGAAGGTTAAAAGTAGAAGAAAGGTGAAAGATGGTATTTTATTTAGCAATACCTAGGTATATTCTGTGACTCCATTTCTTTCTTTCCATTGTCACTCTGCCAATCCTAACCAGATTTATTTCCCCCTTTTTGTTAAAAACACCTCATTTCCCGTCTTATATACATTTCCTTTTTTGCCTGGTATCCCTATGACAGTATGGTGAAGGCCACGGACCCCTTCTTAAATAATGCTTTTGAATGAATGAATAAAAATAGTGCATAGGATATATACTACCAAGTTCATGGATCTCCTGTGCTCTATCCATGCACCTCTTAGGGGTTTGGGGAACCCAGTTAAGAACCATTGCAAGAATAAGGAGTGCTGTGGGGTGGGCAATGGGGGAGAACATTCGGTAGCAAGGAAGGATACTACATAGTAGGAAGTAGCATAGGTTGAATTGATTACCTGCTGGTATTATAGTGCTCGTAGGTGGTGTGATTCAAACCTAAACCCTTAACCATTGAGCTGTGCTGCCTGGGCATGCCTGTGAATTATGCTTTTTTCTCTCTCTCTTGTTTTTGAAATCTTTCCTTAGTCTTAAAAGCTTTGACAGACAGGGTATAGTAGTTCCCCTTTCTCCACAGGGGATACATTCCAAGACCCCTAGTAGATACCTGAAACTATGGGCAGTACTAAGTCCTATAGGCCTTATTTAGTTTAAAAATTAGTCACAGTAAGAGAGAACAGCAGTGACTAATAATAAAATAGGACAATTATAAAAATACACTGCAATAAAAGTTGTGTGAATGTGGTCTCTCTCTCTCTCCCCTCTCTCCCTCCTCCTGCTCCCTGCTCCCACAACGGAGCAGACAAATGAGATGGCTGCTGAGTGACTGCCTGGGGTAAGAGGGTATGCTAGTCAAAGGGGTGCTTCACGTCGTGGGTGGGATGGAGCAGGAAAGTGGGGGACCTTATCACTTTACTCAGAAGAGCATGCAATTTAGAACTTACAAATTCTTTATTTCTGGAATTTTCCCATTTAATACCTTTGGACCACTGTTGACCATAGGTACAGAAACTGTGGAAAGTGAAACCATGGCTAGGGGGTGACTGTTGTATTAGCTGTTAAGAAAACTATTTGAAAACACAGCTTTTCCTATATAGAAAGAAAATCATTGAGAAAATCATTGCTTATGTTCAAAGTATGTAGGAAGAGAGTATACACACACACACACACACACACACACACACACACACACAAAATGAAAACTGTTGTAGGGAGTTCTAAAACAGTAACCTACCTAAAGAGAAGGCTTTACATTTTAAGTAAGTATCTGTAGTTTTTTACGTCTCTATAATGGTTAAGAGCTCTGGTGCCACACTGGTTGGCTGGCTGTGTGACCTCGGGCAGGTCACTTGGCTTCTCTTTCTCAGTTCCTTTTTTTAATAAAAAGAGATAATAATAGTACCTATTATGTAAGTCTGATATGTGGATTAAATAAGTTGGTACTTTTGAAATATCTAAAGAGTTGTTGGTAGATGCTAAATTCTTAGTAAACATTAGCTGTCACTATTTTTTAAAAAATATTTTAAGTGATAAAACATGTTAAATTAATTGTTGCATTATTCTGGTTCACAGCTATAAAGTCACCATTGCACTTGGCATCCTTGTGCATCTTTGACTTCTGTATTAATCATTTTATAATTATCTTCGTGCCCTTGCTTTACTTTCCGCATCTGTTTCGTTAAAATGTTCTTTCTTGTATTTTTAATGCTTCCACTAGTGATCAGGTTGTTTGAAGTGTTTAGACTCAGTTAATTTAATTCAGATTCATTAGTTACGAATTATGCCTGCTATTGATTTGATATTTTACTATTTTTTTTTTAATACAAAAGATACTGTGCAAGATGCTTGGGAGGCAAAATGAATATATTATGGGCACTGCCCTCAAGTTGCTTATAAGTGCAGGGGGAATAGATTTGTACAGGGTGGTGCAAAAGTCGGTTTACAGCCCTTACTGGTGTGGCTCAGTTGGTTAGGTGTCCTTCAGCAAAGTGAAAGGTCCCAGGTTCGATTCCCAACTATCACATGTATGTTTCTCTCCCTCTCTTCCTCCCTTCCCCTCTCTCTAAAACCAAGTAAATAAAAGCTTTATTTAAAAAGAGAAGTTTACAGTTTGTGTGAAGTATAGTACAATAATTAATAAGTAATAATACAGGAATAAACTGTTTTGTATATTTACAACTATAAACCTACTTTTGCCCCACCCTGTATAAATAACTAGAGTTTTAGGAATGGTTTGGCTATTATTAAATAGGGTGATCAGAGTATAAACCTCACAGAAAAGACACTTGAGTAAGAGGATAATGGATATGAAGGGGTTGGACATGAGGCTATCTGGGGGAAGTGCATTTTAGGCAAAATGAACAGCTGGTGCAAAAATCTGGAGGCTGATGCTGGCTTCCTATGTTTAGGAAACTGCAAGGAAGTCTGTGTGGCTGGAGCAGAGTGAGAAGTGGGGAGAGTGGAAAGAGATGTGGGCACGACTGGATTATGATGACTTCTCCCAGGACTCTTGGAGAAGGGTTCAGAAGGAGCCTTGAAATTGGAGTAGAATCTTCCAGTTGGAGAAGGCAAGGAAGGCCTACATGGCCAAGGGGTCCACAGTGGCAAAAGTAAGCAGATTGAGTCGAAAATGGTTAAGTGGTCTGGTGGGGTCATTCACTTACAGTATAATCTCCAAAATGGTGGCATCAGCCATCAGCAGGGGCCTGTTAGAAATGCAGAATTTCGGGCTCTCTGCACATCTTCTGGAGCAGAATGTTCATTTTAACAAGACAGGCGATTTGCAAACACATTGCAGTTTGAGAAGCACTGGCTAGGGTAAATCTTTGGTTTCAAACCCTGAGGTTCCTTGGAGCTGCCTCAGAGGCTGCGGGGAGGGGGGAGGAGGCTGAGCTGGGGGGAGAATGGAGCCCCTACCTCAGCTTTGTCTGAGCAGCAGCTTCTCTCCTCCCTCCTCCTTCTCTTCCTCTTTCTCTTCTCCTCCTGTATTCCCTCCTCCTCCTCCTCCTCCTCTCCTCCTACTCTCTCTTGCCTCTTCCTCTTCTTTTCACTGAGTACACACTGTTATATACACAAGGGCAAAAAGGTTGTATAACCAAGAAGATTGAAAAACCACAGAGGTAAATTTTGAGGAATGTTAGGGGATGGTTGAAAATGTAGTTTGAGGCCAGATTTGAAAGGGCCCAGTAGCTGATATTGCCAGAGAAAACTTAACAACAGTTTTGACAAGGCCCACTTTAAAATTTACTCTAACTCTCAAGTGGTACTCAACCCAGTTTTTTTTTACTGTTCCCACTCAGCATGTTCTCTGCTCTTTGAAACCTGTTTCTTACCTTTCCCTCTCCTTAAGCTGCCCTCTAGCATTTTGTCGCTCTATCCTCCTCACAGTTGCTAATCTTTAGAGCTTTGAAGACATTGACCATAGAAGCCACACACTTCTGGTCTTCTCACCACCTCCTCTGCTGACTTTAGGACAGTTGAATCCATCAGCTTACAGACAGGTTGGAGGGCTGCACTGTGGTTTGGGGCTTCTAGTCACAGCTTTTAGTCATGGCTATTTACATTTCATTTGATTAAAATTAAATCTTAAGATTCAGGCTCAGCCCTAGCTGGTGTGACTCATTTGGTTGGAGCATCATCCCGAAGACCAAGGGTCATGGGCTTGATTCTGAGTCAGGGCACATGCCTAGGTTGCAGTTTCAGTCCATGGCCCGCGCATGTGAGGGAGGCAACCAATGGATGTTTCTCTCATATTGATTTTCTCTCTCTCCCCCTTTCTTTCTCTCTGGGATCAATACATATGTTTAATAATGATAATGGTAATAATAATAATAGATTCAGTCTCCTGTCAAATGCTTAGGAGCCATATGTGGGTAATGGCTGTTGTGTTGGGCAAATGGATGTTTCCATCTTTGCAGCACTTTGTGTTGGACAGCGCTCTCCGATCTGGGATCTCCCATCTTAGAAACAAAAGAAACAGCCATAACAACAAAAGCTTCCCTTTGACATCACATCTCTCACTGTGTCATTGTCTGCTCTGTTTTCTGTGTTCCTTTGTGTAGCAAACATTGAGAAGTTTTGTCTCAAGCTGTTGTCTCCTGTTATCTACAGTTGCTGTCCCCCTTCCCCTGACACTCTTCTCCACGTGGTCCTCCGATCTCGCTTTTGCCCCTACCGCCCCCACCCCCGCCACTGTGAGGAAACTGCTCTTGTCAGCATCACCAGCAACATTCATCTTCACGTTTTTAAATCCAGGGGTTCACTCTGTATTGTCTTATCTTGTTTTCCTTCTGCCTCCGCATCCACTCTGTCCTAGGAACCTTATCACATTTCTCCTCTTTATCCAGTTTCAGAATGTTTGAAGCCCCAGGATTCTGTCCAGGGGCTTCTTCTGTAATGCATGTATTTTATCTGCCCGATCTTACTTAGTCTCATGGCTTTATGCTGATAATTGAGACATTTTTTTGTCTTCTTCAACTCTGCCCTGCTGGGCTTCATATTCAGTTTCTTACCACATATATTCACCTGAATAGGCATCTCAGCTTTGTGTCTCAAACAGGGCTCTTGATCTCCTTTTCCTACTCTACCCCGCCCCTTGTCATGTCTAAAACCACTTTTTTCTCTGTCTCAGGAATAGCCTACCATCTCCTCAGGTGCTCAAGCCAGAAACCTGGGAACCAACCTTGATTCCTCCCTTTGCATCAGCGCTTTCATTTTTGAGTCCCAAATCCTCATGCTCCTCTCCTCCCATTTAAATTCTCTTCCTGTGGAACACTGCAGTGGTTGCAGGTCCCGTGTTCACCCATGCCCTGTTTCAGTCCAGTCCTGTACAGCGCTGGCAGAATGATCTTTCTGAAATGTAAGTAGTGTGTCACTTCAGTGAAAACTTCAGAGGCTTCCCATTGTGTTGCCAGTGAAACCTGGACTCTCATCTATCTATGCCTTGCAAGGCCTTACTGGCCTGGCCCGTTTCCCTCTTTGCCCTTAGCCCTTACCACTCTCTTCGTGACTTCTTCCTTCCAGCCACACTGCTCTTTTTCTGTTCCTTAGACAAGCCACACCCAGTGCAGCCACAGAGCTTCTGCCTTCGCCGCCTTCTCTGTCTGGAATGTTCTTCCCTCTGATCTTTGAGTGGCGGCTCCTGCTTGTCATTTTAGTCTCTCAGCTAAAAGAGTTGCCTTTTACAGCCTTTCTGACCCCCGCATCTAAAGTAGCCCCTTCACTCTCATATTATTCTTTTATTCTCTCTGTGACACTTAATACTAGGAAGCTGAATTGTTTACATATTTATTACTATCTCCCCAGCTAGGATGTTGAGTTCCATCCACAGCAGGCAAGACTGTCTTATTTACTGCCTAATCCTTGCACCTAGAACAGAGCTTTACATGCAGTAGGTGCCCATAAATATTGTTGAATGAAACAGTGGAGCAGGGATTCTGTGAACTATAGGCCATTAGTGCTCGCCTGGTGGACTATGAGCCCTTCCACAACCTCCAAGAAATTTATTTTTGCTAAGATTGAGCAGAGTACTTAAGAGCATTTTGCTGAGTAGGTTGTGCAATGCGTCAGAGTGAGGGAGAACCTTCCTGCAAGTTGGCGATAAGAGGTGTGGGGTAACCGTGAGCTGACATCAGAGAAAGAGCTACGTTTACAGCAATATTCAAGACCTTTGCCTTGTGAACACAGCAGAGAAGGGTCAGAGAGGAAACAACTTGTCATAGAACGTCATGCAGGGAATCATGTGAAGACTGTAAATGCACTTCTGAAGAGTCAGAGACATATGCAAGAGTGCAGTGCAGCATTATTGCTGATTTATTCCACAGTTCAGATCTTTTAATGGCTTCAATTGTGCTTCTACAAATTCTAGTATTCAGAAGTTAAATTTCAGATATGTTTGGAGCCATGAATTATTTTATTTTATTTTTTTCATTACCATTTAGTCCCCTTAGACACTATCCCCTGCCCCTGTAATCACCACACTATTGTCCGTGGCCATGAGTCTTTCCTTTTCGCTCAGTACATTTGTAAGAGCAGTGGTAATCCCAGTGTCTCAGATCTTTGTGGGTCTCTATCTGCTGTGTTATGTTTTTGTTGATTCTTATTCATGGGACCTCGTTTCCATACTTACTTGGTTATTTTTGGCTGAGAGTTGCCCATTTCCCTTGGACAATTATTTAGGGAGGATTCTTTTCATTTTAGGGTGAAACTGTGTCCCTCTAGAGAGAATAGTTCGTTGTTGCCAGGTAGCTAGGGCTCTTACAGACCAAAGCCATTTTATTTTTTTTCTTTATTTTTTATTTTTTTTTATTATTATTGTTTTTTTTGTTTTTCAGTACAGTTTTCTGTCTTTTACTCCCATAAGCTGATTAACATGGGACCAAAGCCATTTTAAACTAAACTCACCACTTGAAATTTTTTGGACCTCCTGGTGATACAAATTTGAGCAGCAGTTGCCTGTGGGTAGAATGGTTAATTTTTGGTTTGCTCTTACCCTGAAGGTGTGACCCTTGTGGATCCTACCCTTAAGGGAAAGGGTTTCTTGTTAAAGGGCCTGTGGCATTTCCAGGGAAGTGCTGGACTTTCTTCAGTTACCAGTTTATGCTCTCCATCTTCTATTTTTATGGTTGTATTCGTTTCCCTTATTTTGCAGGTATTACTATTGAAAATACTTCTATTTGATTATTTACTTTAGGCTTGGTTATTTAGGATTAGAATCGTATCTTTAAGTTGTAACACCCAAACATTCAGAGCTTGCTGTTATTCGTAATTCTAATAAACATGCTTTGCTTTTGTTCTCTCACCCTGGACTTTCAGAAAGGTATTCCATATTAATGAGCCAAAGAATGACCTCTGTGACATGCCATACCACGTAACCTGTACAAAGGTGCCTGGTGGGGTGGGTGGGTGTGGGCTGGAATCAGTATTGCCACCTGCATACAGTGGCAAGGGCTGCATTAGCCAGAGACAGGATCCCTTTTTGTCATTCGCCTGCACAGAGGAAGCTCATTTTAGGATGTGCACTGAGGTGCTTTGTAGCAGCAGCTGCCCTGCTTTTCTTGGCTCATGCAAGAAATTTCTCCTCTCAGATTCCTAAGCATTGGTGTCCTTGAGGAAGCTTTCAGGTAGTCTTTAGGCTCGACAAAAGAAAAAAAAAAAAAGCAGGGCTTATAATTCCTTGCAAATTTGAACCTGCTGTAGAAAATGCATAATTTATATCATTTTTCTGCTACATGCATGTTTGTATAATGCAAATTAGTTTATGCAGATTGGTAAATGGGGAATGATGGCATGTGATGCGGAAATTGGTCCAGACACAATTTTCCTTGAACGTGTCGCTGCTTCGTGCATCCAGGTAACAGCAACTGGATATAAAATACACAACATTGCCAAAGGCAGCAGACCAGGTAGGACCACAGGACTGAGCACCGTGCTCACCTGTCTTTGTTCTTCCTCTTGACTCAGGTGGCCAGGGGCCTGGTCTCAGAAGTACTAATTTCATGGTTTCTCCAGCCTTTGTGTATTTTGTCCTAGTCTGTATAACCTCGGAGCTCAGTTATTGCTTATAATCATTCCCCAATCATTCCTTTCCATTGACTGAGCTTCACAACTGTATTTTTAAAGATAAAGTCCATTCCATATTTATTAGGACCTCAATAATTTTAAAGACTGATACATACATTTTTAGCATTTTCTTTAAGTGTTCCGTAGGTTTTGAGTGGTCTACTTAAAATCTATTTTTAGTGTGTATTCAGAACTTAGTTTATATATAATACTATAAATAGGAACATTTGTATTTATAATTTCTTTTGCATAACTATATGGAATCCTCCTGCTCCCCCAGAACATACAATCACTGTCATTGTTTTGTTCCCAGTGGTAACCAGGTATCAATGTGATAGAAGCCTTGCTTACAGAGTCATCTGTAGTCTTAAAAATATTTGGACACACTGATCTAAACAAGCAGAAACTTAATTTCCTCGTGGGTCCTCTTGAATTTCCTTCGTAACCCTCCTTCTCCCTGACGTGTTGCTCTCCCACTCTCTCACAGTCCCAGGTGTTCAGTGTGTTCATATATCCTTCTCAAGTCAGCTCGGACTTTCAAAGTCTCCACGCTCCCAAATTACCTGTCTCAGTGTGCTCCTAATCAGCTTTACCTTTTGAAAATTCACTCTATGAGCTTTCCTGTGTGCCCAGAAACCTGAGGGAAAAGAATGTTTTTTCAACTGACTTCTCCCACATAGAACCCAACTTAGAATATGTTTACTGTAGAAACAAACAGCTGGCTTACAAATGCATGTTTGGAGCACAACCTACCCATAAATTAGATTCTGCTTGCACATAGATGAAAAATGCAAATGCATTGGCATAGAAAGAATTGTTCAGAAACAATTATGGTAAGCCTATAAGGCACTTTTTTTGTTGTTATTGCAGATTGAGCCAAAATAGGAGGGCAGGAGCAAAGTTAAGAGACATTTTAATGGGGGAAAACAAAAGTTAGGAGAAGCTAGTGTATCCCTTTGTCTTATTTTTCTCTTGCAGTTTTGATATTAGATATTCATAAATTTAACATATCCTCAGGTGGGGAATTGTTTTTAAATATTTTATTTATTTTTATGAGATTTTATTTATTTTTAGAGAGAGGAAAAGGGAGGGAAAGAAATATCAGTGTGTGGTTGCCTCTCACGTGGCCCCCACTGGGGACTAGGCCCACAACCCAGGCATGTGCCTGAATGGGAATTGAATTGGCAACCCTTTGGTTCGCAGCCAGTGCTCAATACACGGAGCTACACCAGCCGGGGCTAGATATTCATAAATTTAAAACATGCCAATGAAGATTTCACCCAGTAAAAAGCCCACAGAATACTTTTACTCTTTGTTATATGGAATTTCTCTCTTATGTTTATTTAGATCAACTAGAAATATTCATGTTTTCAGTGGAATTTGAGTTCTAATAAATATAGAGGAGAGACACATATATGTATATATATAATATGTGTGTATATAGTAAATTTCCTATATGAAAAACTTGAAAAATAGTGACAAATATAGTGAAGAATTACTATAACCATTCCAGGAGCAATCAGTATTAATGTTTTGGAATGTATGTTTCCAGTATCTTTTTAAAAGTCTCTTTGAGCCCTGGCTTGTGTGGCTCAGTGGATTGAGCGCTGGCCTGTGAAACAAAGCATCGCCAGTTCGATTCCCTGTCAGGGTACATGCCTGGGTTGCAGGCCAGGTCCCCAGTAGGGGGCGTGTGAAAAGCAACCACACATGATGTTTCTCTCTCTCTCTCTCTCTTTCTTCCTCCCTTCCCCTCTCTCTAAAATAAATAAATAAAATCTTTACACACACAAAATAATAAAAGTCTCTTTGAGATTATACTATGTGTATATTTCTTCATATCATTATGTATTCTTCATAATGATAATTTTTAATGACTGCCTAATAGTCTAATGAAGTTTTAATAATCTCTGTATTAGTTCTAGGTTTTTGCTACTGTAAATAATGCTTCTAGCAACATCTCCCTATAGAAAACTTTTTCTTATTTTGGGTGATTTTCTTAGAACAGATTCCCCTTTTGGGGAATTACTTGATCCAAGGGTACAAATATGTTAAGGCTTTTGGTACATATTGCCCTACTGATTCCTAATCAGGAATGAGCACTTGGTTATTCAGTTACCACTTTTCATTAGACTTGACAGATGGATGATTCAGATGAAACTGTTCAGGAAATGAAATGTGACATTCACTGGAGTCCATAGCTTTAAGAGTGTGTGTTTGCTTTTTAAAGGTCGAGTATTGTCACCCCTTTGTAGTTCTGTTGTGGGCTTGGAGCTTGATTCTGCCAGCTCTCCACCCTGCCCTGAGTTATCTGATATAAACATGTCAGTCACCTGTGCTGACTTTTCCAACATCCTGCAGCCTGGCAGGGCCTGGTAGAGGAGGTTGTAGCCAGGTAAGGAAGGAGGTTGAAATTCACCAGGTAACTTTGAATGCCTGGCTCCTTTCTATTGAGACAACTGGTATTCAGAAAGGAGAAAGCAATGTAATTTTTACTTTCAGCAGAAGCGAATGAGTATATTGTGTATTTTCATAATATAATAAAATCCCCTATTTTAATATTTAACTCCTGAGAACATTGAAGAAACTTGAAAGAACAAAGGCAAGGCTCTCCTAGAAAGAAAGAAAGGTCATGCTTATAAACCAACGCCCTATCTGGCGTTATTTCCACTGCATGTGAATGTGTTTTATTGTGACAGCGGTAACTGCAGTTGCCAGTGTTCAGGAGGCCTGAATTACTAACTATTTCAGATGGATGCGGGCTTTAGAATTAGCCCCTGGATAGTACATTTCTTCTAAAATTGAACCTTAATTGATTTTTTTGAAGCTTGAATTAAGTAGAAAATTAGGGCCTTTTATAAAAGATGGTAATATATATTTAATTTGGATGATTACCTAATAGAGAATTATTACTACCCTATTATTATTTTAAAATATTAAGTGTTTGATACAAAAAGCAGAAAAAATCTACTTGTTAATGAAATCTCTTTAATTCAGATTTTATAAGTCACAGATGAATCTGAACTGAACAGGCCTGGGGAGGTGTGTTGAGTGAAAACTTACCCAGTGTGACTTTTCAGCAATAATAAAGTATATGTAATTTTTCGTTAATTTCTAAATTAGAACTTTAAAATTATTAATATAAATCTTTATGCTCTCTTCCTGTTCTTAAGAAAGTACCTTGTTTCCTTATGTAAAAAATTTATGCAAGCATTCAAGAAAGCCCCAGAACAGAGTAGTATTTTGAATGGAATTGTTGTTTTTCATTTATTCAGAACCAGAGTGGCCAAATACTATTTCTGAACCTCCAAAATGAGAGACTCTTTAAGAATTCATTTCAGTTTGGGTATTTATAAGAAGAAAAGACTGTTCTGATGGCATGTGGAATAGTCCTAAACACTGAGGTAAGCCAGGATCATTTGCTTATAATCGTTTGATACCCCAACTGAAGAGAGATCCTTCTATCCTGTGTTTCCTTAAAAAACAAAAACCCAAACACAGATCTTTTATAATGATAAACAAATTGGAAGTAATATACATATCCTTTAGTGTGATATTTGGGCTAAATAAAATTTGATGTATTTGCATATTGAAATACTTTGTAGCTAGGGAACATGTTAATGTTTACTCCAGTGTACTCCAGTGGAGAAGTGACTGGTGCACTTGCATGAGGGTGTAGCCGTGTGTTTCAAAAATAGTGCATGTCTCTCTGAGGACAGGAAGGATTATAGATGATTTTTCACTTTCTACTTACATCTTTTTGTGATTTGTTTTTTTTAATATTGAGCATGCAGTATATACTTTTATAATTAGGAAAACAAGACATGTTCTTAGGTATGATAAATGGGAAGAAATCTTTTACATATTGCATTTGATGAGGCAGAAATAACTTGTAAATTTGTTTGTAAACTAGATATATTTACTAGATATAAGGGAGTATTTTTCTTTGGGTAGCCATCCAAGCATTATCGATTGCTTGATTGACTTTAAAACTTTATTGATTATATTGGGAGCAATACTTAAGTAATAAATGATTCTAAAAGTTGTTACTTTTTGTGAGCTTGCTAAAAAACAAGGATCAAATGGAGTAATTACCACTGACTTACCTATAGATATCCAAGCTTTTATTGAGCGTATGCCCTCCATATATGAATTTAATTTGAACATTTCATCTGTGGATGAATTTGTGTCAACATTTTAAAAAACCTGCTGAACACTATGCAATAAAGCAATTTGGAAGTCTGGTCCTACATTCAATCTACTTTGCTATTTGGTTTTAAGAAGGAAATCTTACCTTTTGAGACAGCATGGATGGACCTGGAGATTATTTCACTGGCTAAGTGAAATAAGCCAGTCAGAGAAAGACAAATACCAGATGATCTCACTTATATATGGAATCTAATGAAAAAAATAAACTGACAAACATAATAGAAACAGAGGCATGGACACATGGAACAGACTGACAGCTGTCACAGGGGAATGGGGAGAGGAGGAGCTGGATGAAAGAAGGTGAAGCGATTAGCCAAAGGATATATATGCATGACCCATAGACACGGACAACAGTGTGGTGATGGCTAAAGGGAAGGGGGGTGTGGGAGCTGGGTAGAGGTGGGCAAAGGAGGGGAAAATGGGGATATCTGTAATAGTGTCAACAGTAAAAATAAAGAAAAAATTAAAATAGCTAAAAAAACAAATAGTTACTTCACAAAGATATATTGATCAAATGGCTAAAGTACATTATTAACTAAATGTATGAACTAGTAATTCCCATTTTCAAAACATCTACCAGTTACACAAAAGTTTTTATTAATAGTTGGTAAATATTTCTGTTCCTTGATATCATTAAGTTCTCAGAAAATGTATCACACAGTTTGTGTTAATAGAGATGGGGAATGTTGAAATAAAAAACTCTTTGTATTCATTGAAAAATTTTAAATCGGTGATTTTCGCTAAGTTCTCTGTAAATACAAAAGCATAATTGCCTTCTCCATAAAATGAGCTTCTTTCCAAAGAAGTTATTTTCTTGCACTTCTTAAAACCTCATCTTTACCTTGAAGGGTCTGATTAAGTAAGCTTATTTGAAGAAAAAAAATGTGCCAGGTAACATCACTGGCAGTTACTTATGATCACAGAGTAGGTCAGGAAATTTAGAACAAATTGTATATATGTAAAACAAAAACATGTTAATCATCCTTAAGACAATTATTCTATGTCCTTTGCCATGAGGTAACTAACATCTCTGTATGGTACAAGGTTTTTTTGTGGTCACGTCCCACCTCATTCAATTGAAGGTTTGGATTTGTATACCACATAGATGGCATTCTACTATAAATAAACTGAGCGCACGACAGAGGGGCCATTTAGTATGTGAGCCCAAATGAAGGTGCTGGCATTGACATGAGCTGCATTTCTTACCTAAGGTAAAAATAACTGAATGAATGTTCTGGTAGCTTCCTCTCGCAGATTGTCTCTCTTACTTCTCCCTCTTCCACACCCGACTTAGGAAATTCTACAAGTAGTATGTGAACGAAGGAGTGACTCCAGATTTACACCTCCTTCATTTTTTAGATTCCATCACAGAAATCATAAAATGTTAGAACCAGGTGATACTTGTGTATTTCCCCCCAACCTCTTCATTTTATAGATGAGAAAACAGACTCAGAGAAATAAAGAGACAGCACTCAGAGGGAGAGTCAGGGCTTGAATTCTGTTTTCCTCTTAGCACCAGGTTCCTTTTCTGTGTGTAGTTCATCTCTGGAAGTATGTAGATGACTCACAGTTCCCAGATGCAAACTAGTGGAGATCTGTTGGTAAAGACCGACTTCCTAAAGACCAGTTTCCTTCTCAAATATCTCTGCTCTGATCTTTTGTGTCCCAAGCATGTGGCCTTGAAGAATTGTCTTTATTTTTATTTTTCCTTCCTTTTAATCATAGGCGCATACTTTGTCTACATATTATTGAAATGTGAAGGATACTCATAGAGTCTCATTTCCTGAGACATAGCCTTCTAAGTGAATCAAGATGTGATGTGGAATCATTCTTGGACTCTTTTTAGTGATGAAGATGAAATCTTTATAATATGTCTTCTCTTCAATAGCCTTGGAGACTTTTAACAGAGAAAATACAGACAAAAATAAAACAAAAGCAAAAATGATATTGATAACAAGTTGTAAAGGAGAGGAAAATACATATTTACCATAAAATGTTGCACTGTTGCAATTAAAGACACTATAATATTTGAACTTGAGACTTAGGTCTGAATTTCTTAGCAGCCATGACAAAGCTGTGACGGCTGCTTTCATTGTCTCCTGGGAGGACAAATACTAGTTTATTTTCACCCCTTGGTTCTGACAGAAATTTGCTGTGATGAAGGGGGTTAAACAACCAAATGAATGACCCCAGTAGATTAAAAGAGGATTAAAATGCTTGGATATGCATAACTATTTATTATCGAGTTCTATAGAAGCCAATGGCAAAATGTGACATGGGAGTGGGGACTCTGAACGATATAGCCCAAGTGTATAGTCTTCTCCTAATCTGGCTTTATACCAGATAGAGCTGGAATAAATGATTGCTTCAGGAAGTAGTTTCTCCAGTTGGGCTTGGTGAAAAATTGAGGTCATGATTGTGTGCTTACAGGATGTGCTTTCTGCATTGTTGACTCTAAGAAGAGTCAGACACTGTAGGGAGTGAAGACCCATTTTTTAACAGGTAACACGAGAACCTGACTTGTGGACTTATGCCATCTCTGTCTAGAAGGTCGTAGGCAGGGCCTGGGTATTTCTCAGCAGCATTCCACAGTAATAATTGAAGCCCCCAGATTCTGAGCTATTGAGCAGAGAATCAATGTTTAGGATAGAACATAGCAAGTGACTGCCCTGATAATAGAAGAATCTAAACACAGCTTCTATAATGTTATAAATATACTCTAGCCTACACTATTCTTCAAATAATCTGCTGTAGATTTCAGACTATTTTCTGTTGTCGAAGACACTGACAGGTTTGTGATGTGTGGTCGAGACTGGCAATGACAAGGAATTTGGAGTCTTGACTCTCACTCTAAGATCTTTCAGCAGCTCTTTCTATTCAGTGAGTTAGGAATGTTATTAAGAAAGCTCATTCTTGAGAAGTTACAGTTGTGGTGCTTTGAAGTGAGTTCTTGAAAGTCACTCAGCAAAGCCGTGCGGGTCATGCGTGTGCGAGAGCAGGATTTCCCTTTCAGGTGCTCGCAACTGATAACCTAGGAAACCTAGGAAATGACATCCAAATGCAGCAATAATGGACAAGCCACCTCGCCCAGCTGAACAGTGTCAAATATCAAAGTATATCTTGCACAAATGGTGGTGTAAAGACTTACGTTTTGTGATGGAAATTAAGGAATAAAATGTTTAAAACTCAATAACCAGAAAGTTCTATGAGTACTTCTGCAGGAAAAAAACCTAATACACACTTCTTTTATGATGACATTTACACAAAGAAATACACTGAGATGGAAATTAGTAATCCTGAGAGGAGGGGAAAGAATGAGAGGAGGAGAATAAATCTGGAGCTTCATCATGCACAGATGTGAATGAAAAAATGATGGTAGTGGAAATATACTTCAAGTTTTTGACCTGTAAGATTCTGGGAGACAGTGCAAGTCCACCGAAGGTAAGATGACAAGGGCAGAGCCGGACTTAGGAGGCGGAGGGAAAGCGGGAGGTGGGAAGAGCTCTGGGCTGAGCTGCATGCAGCCGCCATCCTGAATGCTGCTGAAGTGTTGTGGCCAGTGTGTACAGTTGCTGTCATCTGGCATGGATTCAGCAGTGTCGCCTGAGCCTCTCGTGGTCTTCACACTTGACCACAATTATTCACTTTCCTTATTTGTAAAAGTGTGTGGGGGAGGATACTACCACCTCTTCTGTCTCCCTCAAGGTGTTACTTGGGGTGTTACTTGTATTATCATGAGATGGTGTTTGCTTGAGGATAAGTCAGGACAAGGAGGAGGAGAGTGTAGAAATGTTTGCTCAAGCCAGACTGAAATTCTAGCCCTTCCATTTGCCTTGGACTAGTTACTTATCCTTTGAGTCTCAGTTTTTCTCATCTGTGAAATGGGATTGATATTTATTGCCATGTTGTAAATGAGGACAAATGAGAGGAGGAATAGAAGAATGTCTGGCGGTATTAATGGTTGTAGTAAAGAGTAGTTTTACCCCCTTCCTCTGTATTTGTGCTCTTCAAAGAAAAATTCTCTTGAAAGAGTAGATACTGTCATTTTATGTCATTTTACATGGAGAGAAGTAAAAATCTTTCAAACTTTTATTTAAATTTTTCTAATTCATGGAAAACACTTAAGATGGTAAATAATCTTGAAGAAATTGTTGGAGTTGAATGATTTCCAAAGATGGGAACTCTAATGATTTTAATGTGATCTCATGCTGTGTTGAAGACTTTTGGGAGGCAGTCAGTGTGGTGTCCAAGAGTTCAGACAAAGGAGCCAGACAGCTGGGTTCAAATCCTGGCCCTACCACTTACTAGCTATGAGATCTTGGGAAAGTTAATTAACCTCTCTGTGCCTCAGTTTTTTCTTTTGTACAATGGGATGGTAGGACACCTGGCTCATAGGGTTGCCCTCCTCCCCCAATACAGTAGATTTGAGGATTAAAACACCTAGGAGAGTAGCTGGCCCTGTTAACTGCTACTTATTATATTATTGTTATGATTCTACTGTTGATGTAATGTTAATAAGGTCAAGATGAATGCAAGTTTAAAGAAACAATTACAATAAAATATTTTCTTGGGGTGAGCAATTACAAGACTTTTTTTTCTTTCTTTCTGCAGGGCTCAAGTGTTTGAAAAGAGTAATAAGTAAATGCTGGCCTTATTCAGTGATGTACTGGGAGTAATCTCTTTTTTGACATGAACGTGTTGCTAAAGAAAAGCTTGAGCAGTCAGTGAAGATACCACAGAATGTTGTAGCAACACCATCCTTTGCAGTGGTTCTACTTTGTTAAGTTGCTCTAGTTTGGTTCCATGGTTTCCAATGCTATACCTTTTGCATTGTTTATATTTCCAAACTGAAGATGGGCACGCCTTTAGTGCTCTTCACAGAGAGATGCAGGTATCTGTTTCCTCCAAGGGAGTAGTGACACGGCAGACCAAGTCATTAAAATCTTCTGGCTGTAGGGGCCTTTGATACCTGAATGCCCGTGGGCTCCGCTCAGTATGCGATACCATAATGTGAGAGGGGGGTTGCTGGGTGAGGCAGCCTGGGGGGGAGGAGGAAAGGAAGGTTTGGGGCTCAAGGTCGGGCCTGGCTTCAGTAGCCCCCTGAAAGGTTCCAGCAAGCCCAGCTTTGTGAAACCTCTTAGAAGAAAGAAGAAAAAGAGGAGTGTCTCTTTAAAGTTATAGACAGAAAAATGTATCTAAGTGATTCCTTTCTTGAACTCAATTCTTGATTACAGTGTATTATTTTGAGATATGTGATAAAATTATTACAAGCCGAGGTCTTTGCTCTTGGTTCTGGGTATGTGGGGAACTTAATGGGAATAGGAATCCTCAACCTTTGTGAGTAAAACATGTCATGTTTTCAGAGACTGTATTTTTCCCACCATTCGCCATCACTGCTACTCAGGAAATATTTCTATAAGGTGGTTCTTAACTTTGTGCTTGATATGTGAGAGACTCTGTACAGGTTTATTAGATAATAGCCTTCATTTTAAGTCTATATAGAAACCAGTTCTCTACTGACACTATATTTTAATGATTTTGTGTTATCAATTTCAAATGTTTTCATTCTAATTGCTTATATTAATGTATTCAGAAAATTTTCTTTTAAAAAATTGTTTAAAATTGTTTTCATTTCGGTGGACCCTTTACTCATCTTTAATAAAATGTAAGCTGTATTCACTTTCAAATTTAAAATATCCAAATGTTGCTGACTTGTTACTATCTTCTCCTTTATTCGTAGATTAAAACAGAAAGAAGAGCTTGCTTTCTTCAATTATTCATTGGCTCCTCTACCTAGAATAATGGACAGAAAGAAAACAGTTTTTCTGACATCTACAGATAGTATTTTTCAGGACTCTGAAAGGAATCCAGGGGTTCAGAGTCCTCTCCCTCAATTCATTTGTGAGGTTTAATTAAAATGTAATATGTGGAAACAATTGGGAGATTAGATTTCCTTCAGTAGATAAGAACTACTATCTAGGAGGTCAAATTGTCCAAGGATGCAGTTGGCTGCCTTTGGAAATAATGAGTTTCCTGTTCCTGGAATGATCTGGGTATGTGCTGGGTCAGCATGTTTCGGAGTTTTTTCCACAGTGGCAGATGAGATGGGTAAACTTTCACAGGCAACGCACACTCCCATGGGCAGAATTGGGTTTGGGCAGCATTCCCGACACACCACCCCTTCCTCTCACTCAAGAATGTATATTGAAATGAGAGGGAAAGAGATACGAAGGCATCAAATCTACCCACATTCACATATAAAACAAGTTTATTAGTTTAAAAAAACCTATAAACTATAATTATTATTGGTATCAAATGACCTGAACACAGTTGGTAACTGAGTACTGCCCAGTTAACAAGTGTGTGTGACAGGATTGACAGCTGCGGGCCCCACAGCCTCCCCTGTGCAGGGACGCGCTCCCAGGTGGGCAACAGGGTTAGGCAGCTTCTGCCTCTCCTAACCCCGAGTGTTTGATTTTGTGCCCTGACCAAAATTTCAAAGGGAAAGTGTTCTTTTTAATGATTCCTCTTTCTTCTGAAATTTGTTACAGTTGGAGTAGTAGAGACTTTGATTCTGTTGTCCTAGCCTCTTCTGCCATTTAGTATTAAGTGCTGGACCTCATACTACATATGAAAACGCTTGGGTAAAAGTAAATCAGTTGAAGAGTATGCACAGGTACTCGGTTAATAAACTCCTCTTAAACATTGTATAATGTTATGCTCTGCAATTGTAGATTATAATTTTCATTCCAGAATTTTAAACACTCAAAGCAGAACCATTTTAAGAATAAAAATCCTATTGAAAATGTAAGCCTTAGATTTCTTGAAAAAAATACACATGGCATATCTGCCATAGTTGACATTAAATGACAAGATTGTCACCAGTAATGAGGTTTTTTTTTTTTTTTTGTCCTTTGCATCTGTTTCACAAGCATGGAAATAATCCCCTCTAAGCCACCACTTTACTAGGCTGGACACTTGCTGAAATAGCCAACAATACAAAAAGTTAAGCAGCTGTGCATGGTTAGCTGAAGCGGGACAGCTGCGAGCCAGAGGGGCATAAGAATGCTATAAGGACACAGCAGAGAACAACTTGAAATGATTTGGCAGGGCGGTGAAATGCAGGAAGCAGCAGTAATAGCCTGGGCATTTTCCCAGAAGCTTTCAAAGAACTCAAGGGTGCTTTACAAATGGTCACTTTGCCATATGGCTGAGACAGCCTAACAGTTTTTAGCAGGTGACTCTGCTTACAGGAATGATGCTGAGACCGTAGACCAGGGATCCTTCTGATAGTGGGGAGCTTGAGCTGACTTTGTGTGTTGGGAGCGAGCTTCGGGTTTCCTGAGACGCATAAATTATATTTCATTCATATAGTTGGGGGTTTTTTTGAGTTAGGAAATCATCTTTAAGTAGAAAAGGAGAGCTAGCAGGTAAAATTTCTACTATGAATATGCCATATGGACACAATGACAAACACACTTCAGAGAATAATGGTAAAACATGCTGGGTGCAAACTTCGGGGAGGGGGTCACAGAGAGAAGCTTTAAAAGATTTCTGACATTTTCCTTTGGCAACAAAACTAGAGGGACTGGTTGTGAGAGAAAAAACAAGGGGTCAGGATAGAGGATACTTATTTTGACTGAAAATTCATACCACAGATATCAATGGTAGTTATTTTAATTAAAAAAAAAGACTTGGTCAGTAATACATTTGAGATTGCCCAAATTTACATGTTAATATTAAGCATTTATAGGTACTTAAATAGGAAACCAATGAGGAAAATAAACAAAGATAATTTGTCACAGATTTCAAACTGCAGGATTGGGGAGCATACTAAATTGTGTACAGAAGAATGTAAGGTAATGCATTTGGAACAGCAACAAAAAAGAGTGTATATGCAAAAAATAAGATATTGGGCTCCCAACTTCTTGTTAGTATTTCAGAACAAGGTCATTCAGACTGTTACAAGTGGGTGTTTGGTTGAGGTGTTTCCTGTTGTAGCCAGTGATGGCAAGGAGATGCTGAGCAGGTCCAGGACAGGTGTAAAGAAAATACTTCAAGATCATCCCCTTTGAGAGTGTGTGTGTGTGTGTTCATTCACTGTTTGGCAGGAAAGCTATCAGGGAATTGGGTAGGGCTAAGAGGGACAACTAAAAGAGGTACTAAACCAGGAGAATTGAAAAAGACTCTTAAGTCTTGAAAGATGAAGCTGTGATTTTAAAAAAATGGAAAGGGGTGTAAGGGGGGTAAATGGTAATGGAAAAAATACAATTAAAAACAAAACAAAACGTGAGCTACACATTTCTTTATCAGATCCTGCAGAACTGAACAAAAGGTGGTGGTTGATGCTTGAGGAGGAGGAAGGTTTATGATAAAATAACTTGTTACAACGTTCACAAAGCAGTTGCACCTTTGTCATTCAAATGACCTTTACACACACTGAGAGGAGAGGACACTTAATTATTCACATGTGACAGATGAGAAAATAGCTCAGAGGGAGTAAGTGACTTGGCTAAGTTGACACTGTGAGGGTGGGGTCAGGATCAGAGCCAGCTCTGCCACAGGACTGGGTGCTTGTCCTACCTGTGTGTGTGTGGAAAATTCGGTATCAGTATGCACTGAAGGTGACTTAAAATGTGACAGCAAACCATTGTGTTGGCCAAAAAGTCCACTCTGTTGTTTTCCATATGATGGCCGTAATAGCTCTTAGTTTCTTTAACTTTATTTGAAACAATTTTGTTAGGTTGTATTGTGACAACTGTCATATAAGTGATAATTTAAAAAAACATCAAAATTGGTGAATTTTTGTGAAGCCATTTAAATATTGAAGCTGGAAGAAAATACACAACATTTATACTTTATTATTTCAAGAAAGTTAAAAACGCAACTGAAACACAAAAGAAGTTTTGCAGTGCATCAAGAATGTGCTGTGACTGATCAAACGTGTCAGAAGTGGTTCATGAAGTTTCTTGTACTACTGACATTTTAGGCAAATAGTTCTTTGCTGTGGGGCTGTCTTATGCATTGGGAAGATATTTAGCAGCACCCCTGGCTTCTACTCACTAGAAGCCAATAGCAGGAAATAGCTGACATACTTAAAGTATCCAAATCAATAAAGTTTTGGTGAACATGCAAAATGTGTCTTTAACTTTACAGAAAAAACATGACGGACTTTTTGGCCAACTCCAATATGTAAGGAAGTAGAAATGTAAAATGTGAATTCTATTTCACAACACTACTCAGATCCTAAAGGAAAGCCTGACTCTTTGCAGTATTAGCATAACTTTAAGGAGCTGAGGTTATAGAGTGTGATATGTCATGTCATAGCTCTCCCAATAGAGACTAAGAGTGGACCAGCATGTTCATTGACTTGATTAATATACAGCTTCTTCATTTTTATTTGTACTGTAAACAGAGTTTCTTGTTTTGTTCTGGTGTCAGAGATGGCCTTTTAGGCAAAAGGATTCAAAAGAAGGATCCTACAAGGATCCAAAAGATCATTCTTGTGTGAAAAAGGGACTGCAGGTAACGTGGTGGATGATTGCACACTGTTCGTTTCCTGGGTCATCGGTAATGACAGAATGTTCAGACTCCGATGATGCATATTTAAAGATTATCAGACCATCTGTGTCTCTTCAGATGCCTGCTGAGAAAACCAAGTGTTGCAAACAAGGGTTAATGTGGTCTGTTGACCCCAGCTAACATCAGATTATAGCTGTCCCTCCTGATAGAGACTCTAGGAGCCAAATTCAAATGTGGAGGAATTCACAGATTAGACAGGTTTAATGTAAGGTCAGGTATTTTTAGTATTTTGGGTGTTACTAAAGGCACTGTAGTAGAATATGCTTGTTCCCGCTGCCACCACCACCACCACCACCACCACTAATAGTGGTGTTTGTTTCTTTTGTATGTTAGCTGAACTGAGAAGTGTCCAGGTGTCTGTACTTTATTTTAGGTTCATGGATTCTGTTACTGTGATCACCAACCATTTTTTTAATCAAAAGTTAAATAAAATGTTACACTAGGAATAAATGACCCAAATAGGGCAATCTTCTAATTTTTAGATTGCTGGCATTTTCTGGTAAATAAAGGCAAAGGGAGTTTACTGAGGTTTGAAAGTTATTATTGTCTTCTGGCAAAGGAAGTGAGCAGGCCTTACAGTTTTTAAAAACTAACAAACCAGGCTAAACTAGTAGTTGAAGTAATGAGAAAAGCTAAATTAAGAGTAAAATTGACAAGTAGAGCATTTTGAGGGCAGGGAAAACTTTAGTAGTTAAAGGTTATCTTACATAGGGAATATGTGTGATGTGTGTACGAGATACTCAAGAGAGTATTTCCTTGTATGGCATGTCAGTGATAAATTTTGAATTGACGGTAGTGCAGGGATTGGCACACTGGCCTGTGGGCCAAATCTGGCCCCACTGCCTGTTTTTTCGTGGCTCTTAAGCTGGTATGGTTTTTGCAAACATATGTGAGAATGCTTAAAAAATTAAAAGAATATTTTATGACATGAAAATTATATGACATCCAAATTTCAATGCCCATAAGTACGTTTTATTGCAACACAGTCATACTCGTTTGTTTGCAAGACGCTTTTATGCCACAGTTAGGCATAGCTGTGTAGTTCAGAGACCATGTGGCCCACAAAGCCTAGAATATTTACTGGGTAGAGTATTTGCTGCTATAGCAAAATATTATTAATATCAGAAATTAAGAGTATTTTTCTGTGATTGTTTAAAAACAGTAAAATTTTAGCAAATAATATGTGATTTTTTAAAAATCAAATTAAATGGCCAACATATTTTCAGTAAAGTGCACCTCTTATTTTATAAGGATTGTAGAAAATAGGGCAAAACATGAAGTTTTATCTGTTGTGTATCTATCTCAACAGCCAAGAGCTCACTGTACTGGGAATTGGTTTCTTCTGGGTGTATGTCTCCACATTGCCTGCAAACACGTTCACCAGCAATTCCTCCCATTCTTTTATGCACATGTCCTTCTCCTCACGAAGTCAAGTCTGCAGTCTGGGCTGGCCCTTGGGCTCATCTTGACGCGTAGAATGTGTTGACTGTGATGCTATGTGACTTTTAGGTATAGGCTATTAGAAGTTTTGCAACTTTATTTTCACCTTCTCCACAACTAGCCACCAGGTAAAAGAGGCTCAAGCTGGACACCCAGATGAAGAGAAGTGACGGGGTGAAGGGAGGCGGCAGCTGGCAGTCGTCACCGCCACCGGAAGTTAGATGGGGTGGGATTGGTTAGCTGAGCAGACACAGGAACACAGCGGGGCGGAGCCCCTCTCACATTCTTTATCTCTTTTAATTTTATGTTTCAATTACAGTCGGCATTCAGTATTCTAAGAATATTAGTTTCCTATGTATAGCATAGCAGCTAGACAATTACCTACTGAAATTCTTAACCCTCATAATTGGGAGCCAATAAAATGATGGTGGTTTTAAGCCACTAAGTTTTAAAGTACTTTGTTATGTAGTGTTATCTAAAAAGGTTTGGGGATATCTATGACTTTTTACTGTGAATAATGAAAGAGAAAAAAATACCTAATGGGATATGAAAGGACTGTAGTATCACTTATACTACAGTTACCTGCTTGAGTTCCTGGGACATATAGTTATTTTTATGATTCTAAAGTATAATGTATGCTTATTGGAAAAAATTTAGAAAAGGATAAAAAAATTGAATGCACAGTATTTACTCACAATTCTGCCATCTAGGGAAGAATCACTATTCTAGCCTTTTCTTTACATAACAGTTTCATTTTACAAAATTATAAAGGCATATAGTTTTATGCTCTGCTTTATTTGTATAGTATTACACTATGATTAAATAGATTTAAAAGGCATAAATTTTAATGACCACAGAAGCCTGTTTAAGTGAGTTATAAAAAATTCACATAATTCAAAGGTTTTCATTTTCTCTTTCTAGGTTTGCTAGTTAGAGGATTTTTTTTCAGTCTTCTGGCTTTGTTCTTTTTTAAAAATATATTTTATTAATTATGCTATTACAATTGTCCCATTTTCCCCCTTCATTCCCCTCCACCCTGCACACCCCTTCCCACCCACATTACCCCGCTTTAGTTCATGTCCATGGTTCATAAGTTCCTTAGCTTCTACATTGCCCATACTATGCTTGCCCTCCCCCTGTCTATTTTCTCCCTACTGTCTATGCTGTTTATTCTCTGTACCTTTTCCCCCTCTGTCCTCCTCCCACTCCCATGTTGCTGACCCTCCATGTGATCTCCATTTCTGTGCTTCTTTTCCTGTTCTAGTTGTTTGCTTAGTTTGCTTTTGTTTTAGTTGTGGTTGTTAATAACTGTGAGTTTGCTGTCTTTTTACTGTTCATATTGTTCTATTTTTTATCTTCTTTTTCTTAGATAAGTCCCTTTAACATTTCATATAATGAGGGCTTGGAGATGATGAACTGCTTGAACTTGACCTTATCTGAGAAGCACTTTATCTGCCCTTCCATTCTAAATGAAAGCCTTCCTGGATAGAGCAATCTTGGATGTAGGTCCTTGCCTTTCATGACTTGGAATACTTCTTTCCAGCCCCTTCTTGCCTGCAAGGTCTCTTTTGAGAAATCAGCTGACAGTCTAATGGGAACTCCTTTGTAGGTGACTGTCCCCTTATCTCTTGCTGCTTCTAGACTTCTCTCCTTCATTTTAATCTTGGTTAATATAATTATGATGTGCCTTGGTGTGTTCCTCCTTGGGACCAACTTGTTTGGGACTCTCCGGGCTTCCTGGACTTCTGGAAGTCTGTTTCCTTTGCCAGATTGGGGAAGTTCTCCTTCATTATTTGTTCAAATAAGTTTTCCACTTGTTGCTCTTCCTCTTCCTCTTCCCCTTCTGGTACCCCTATAATTCGGATGTTGGAACGTTTAAAGATGTCCTGGAGGTTCCTAAGCCTGTCCTCATTTTTTTGAATTCTTGTTTCTTCATTCTTTTCTGTGTGGTTATTTCTTTCTTCCTTCTGGTCCACTCCATTGATTTAAGTCCCAGTTTTCTTCCCATCGCTATTGGTTCCCTGTGCATTTTCCTTCATTTCACTTAGTGTAGCCTTCCTTTTTTTATCTAATTTGTGACCAAAATCAACCAATTCTGTGAGCATCCTCATCACCAGTGCTTTGAACTGCACATCTGATAGGTTGGCTATCTCTTGGTCACTTAGATGTATTGGCTCTGGGGCTTTGATCTGTTCTTCCTTCGAGCCTTTTTTTTTGGGGTGGGGGAGGGTCTGGTCATGCCTGCTACATAGTGAGGTGTGGAGCCTTAGTTGTTTTGCTGGCCAGGGTGACCCAGTCTCTCTAGTTAGAGGATTTTTTTTAAGCAAGGCTTTTTTTTTAATCTTTAATGAGCTATAATTCACTTATGTAGACTTTATATTCGTGTAGACTTTAAATATAATTTAAAGTGTACAGTTGAATTTTTTAGTATATTCACAGGATTCTAGATAATTGTCACAGTCTAAATTTAGAATATTTTTGTCCCTTCTCAAAGGTACCAAAACTTCACCTCCCTCCCAACTCCCAACCCCTAGCTCTAGGCAACTACAAATCTATTCTCTGTATTTATAGATTTGTATATGGTGTTTTGTGACTGGCTTCTGTCACTTAGCATAATGTTTTCACGTTTCATCTATGTTGTAGCAGATAGCAGTACTTGATAACTGTTTGTGGTTAAATATTCCGTTGTGGGATAGGCCACATTTTACTTATCCATTCATCAGTTGATGGGTATTTAGGTCATTTTTCCATGGGCATAAAGTCTTAGTTCCATTTTTTTTTTTAATTTTTGCAAGAACAGGACTGAAAAAGGCCTTGCATATTTACTATTTTTTTCTGGTGTTTTTATTCCTTCAGGATACACCACCTAGGATGGAATGGCTTCCTTCAAAGTCTGAGTTGCTAATATTTGTCCTGCACTGGAATTGGAGCACTATGTCAGCTGGTTAGGGAAAAGATTATGAATGTACTGTCGAGGAGCTTTTTGTAAAGAGAAAATTCATTTCAGAGAGCTGGGTTGACCTCACGATCTGTTGCTCTTTAAACAGTTGTTTCCTTCACCTTCTTTAGGGCGGGAGAATGGACTGCTTTCCATAGAACAAGGGAGTGAAAAAGTGCAGAATGATTGGCAATAGTCAATAAGGAAAGTGTGCCAGGGTGCCTTATCCTTGCACTTGTGTTTTTTGTTTGTGGATTTTGTTTTTGTTTGTTGCCATACACTGCTAAAACAGAACTTGGGGATCATGTAAGACACACGCACATAAAGATTTAGTATGTTGATGTAGAAACTGACAGAATCCCTCTGGGGAAAGTGGAGCCTATGCTGGCTCTTTGCTGGTGTCCCATAACTGCTATTTAAATGCTTACACATTGTTGGAACTAGGATTGGGCCAGGCTAAAAACCCACGCACTTAGAGTATTTCAGGCACTTGTAACAAAATAAATATGTTTTAAAAATAAAAGTAAAACAAAAGTATATAAATGTATCAAAGTAACACTATGCACCTTAAACTTACACAATGTTACATGTTAAATTTATTACAAAATAAAATAATAAAGCTGAATGTAATTTTTATATCATTTATTCTTACTGGTTTAAAAGGACTAAAAAACTCTAAAGGAGCTTTAACTGATGTCCTGGCCTGATAAAATCTGTGTTAACATAATTAGTGGTCAGCTTCTCATTTAGAAGAACCACAATGGCAGATGAGTGTTTTAGTCTTTTTAGTCTTGTAAGAGCTCTTAGGGGCCTATCATGTAGACCATTCATTGGAACATACTGGACTTCCTTTTAATAAACCTTCAAATTGTTACTGTTATTTAGAAATTCAGCTAGAGGGCCACTTCAATGCCATAGTGACTGAGATTCAAAGTTATATTTTAGCTTCATTAAAAATTGTTTTTCTGATGGTTTTAGGATCTGTCATTGCTTGGCAAACTAAGCAAGTCATTTGTAGGGGACTGACAACTACATGTGCTTTCAGCAGCATTTTTTTCTTTTAACTTTTTATTAATGGAAATTTTAAGAAATTGCACGAGTCAAGAGAGTACTGAACACCCATGAACCTATGACTCATCTTCACCATCCACACCATCTCAGAGCCAGTTTGGTTGCATGGCAGCCACAAGGGCTGTGGCTGTTGGGGACTGGAACTGTGGCCAGGCCGAACTGAGATGTGCCGCATGTGTAAAAGTTACCTCACAGCCTTTTTGGACATTCTCCTCTCACTCCTGGTGCTTCTCCGAGAATACTTCCTGACCCTTATATCTAAACAAACCTTCCCCAACCCTGTTCTCTGTAGGTACCTTGTTTGTCTCTTTTATAACACTTTTACAACTTGTAGTTATTTACTTATGTGCCTTGCCTGCTAAGTTTCGGTCTAACTCCCTATAATAATGTAATCTCGGGAGGAGGGCTAGCATGGACTGCCTGGTAACTCTCCTGTGACTCCCCAGGACTCCATGTGAGTGAACACACCGTAGCCGGAATACTCAACCCCAGCAGACCCAGTACCTCCTCTTTGCAATTCATATGAGGGGGAACCCCCCCAAAATGGAATTATCTTCTGGAGGATGGAACCCTTTTAGTACAGGCTTCTCCTATTAGGTGTGTGCTCTAGGAACCCATCTGTATCAGCATACCAGCTGGCCTTGTGAGGCTATGTTGAGCTTCACTGAATTTTTTGGGAGACTCGGTGCATTTGTCCATTTCATGATAAGTGATTTATGAGCACACCTGCCCACACTGCACCGAGTGTTCAGTAGTTTTTGTCCCAAAACTGCAGGACCCCTATGCCCCACCCTCCCTGTTCACCTAATCTCACCCCCAGTGACTTGTTTTTCCCCTCTGGGTGAAAAATGTCCTCAAAGGGAAACCATTTAGTTGATGTGGAAGAGGTGAAACAAAAAATGACAGAAGCACTAAAAGGCATCAAAATTGACGAGTTCAAAAACTGTTTAAGCAGTGGAAAAAGTGTCTCAATAGGTGTATTGCATCAAATGGAAAGTACTTTGAAGGTGACTGAAGTTTAACATGTAAGAATAAATGCAATTTTTAAGTAAATTCTGTATTTGGGGGTCCTTCCTCATATATTGTCATACTTTACTATTTTGATATGAACCTCATAGAATACAGAAATTCTATGTGTAGATATACACATATTTTTTTAAAAGATTTTATTTATTTATTTTTAGAGAGGGGAAGGGAGGGAGAAAGAAAGGGAAACATCAATGTGTGGTTGCCTCTCACATGCCTCCTACTGGGGACCTGGCCACAACCCAGGCATGTGCCCTGACTGGGAATGGAATCAGTGATTCTGCTTTGCAGTCCGGCACTCAATCCACTGAGCCACACCAGCCAGGGCTACACACGTTTTTTTAAAAAAATAAAAATAATGCCCTAACTATAATATCAAAGAGAAATATAAGGAATTTGCAATAAAAATAATGTGCTTTTTTCTGTTTCTGATATTGGCAGTATGACTTATATCAGACTAACCCTCTGCCAGGTACAGCCCTACACTCTAGTTAATGTCTCTGTAACACACCCGTGTGCATGCATGTGGCAATGACAGTCTGAACTGTGTGGCCTCTCAGTTCCTTCAGGTTTACCATAAAGACTTACCAGAGAGGCCCATGCTGCCTGAATTCCTTATAGGATACCACAACCCCCATCCTCCCCCTCCCTCTCACTGCAGCCTTTTCCCCACAGCGTGCAGTCCCACTGATGCTCTCTGTGTTTTTAAAATGCCCTCACACTGAGAAGCTCCATGAGGGCAAGGGTTTTTTTTTTACCACTGTGCCTTCTGCACCTAGATCAGTGCCTGGAATGTAATCAGTGCTCAGTAAACTTTCACTGAACAAATGAGTTTTTTACTTCTTGCCCTCTCTGATTCTTTAGCTAGAAAAGCCCATGAGTAACTGGGTTTGGGGAAACTGTCAAAAAACTCTCCCTCACCAGCCCATCACTGAATGCAACCATTCCCTCTGGCTGGTCTCCCATTGTGTTCTAACAGTTGGGAACTCTCGTTTAAAGTGAAATGACATGAGGCGCAGAGACTCACCACCTGTAACTCTTTCTGTCACATTCAGACTTTTAGAATACCCCTCTTGATCTAACCACATATACATTAAATGCCATTTTGTTCAGGTAGTAAGGCAGAAAGCTGAGAGGTGATCAGTTTTGAAGGCTGAACAATACATTTTGATCCAGGATTGACTGGTACTTGGCATCTTGGAGCTTCTTGGAGCAGTCACATTATCAGTGGTGGCAAGGCTTCATTAGCTGAAAGTTCTGTTGGTAGTCATTCCTAGTATGTTTTGGTTAATTTAGATGAAGTCTTAACTTTATTTGCTGTTTAATACAACTTGGTAAAGAGTTCTATCAAGTAGAAAAAACTTTGGGGAAATGAAAGCACATGCCTGGACCGTAGTCTTTGAACCTATGCTGTCAATGGAGTAATGCATTTTTTAAAATGCTCTGCGTTGAACCTTAGGGGAAACTAAACGAGGAGAGGCGTGAGGAAGAGAAGGGGCTGAACTGCAGACTGCTGCTGCTTTAGAGCAGGAAGCCAGGGGGTGGCCGGGCAGTAGGGACGGTTCGCTCATTTGCCTATGCGTGGTGCTTGAGAACCACCCGCCAGCATCCACAAAGGATTTAAGTAATAGATCCTGTATAATAACTTATGTTATTTTACCAAAATGTAAGTCAGTTCCCTTCTGACAAGTTGGGAAATGTCGAAGAAATAGCACTCAAGGACGCTGACTAAGGGGTTAGTAAGGCTTTCACATTTCCTGGCCTTGTTCCTCTTCGCTGTGTAGAGTGGATACGACTGCCCATTCGTGGAACTGTAGTTCTCATGTCGTAAGGAATGCGGCACAGTGAGCAGTTAAGGGAGCCATCCTGTTTGTTAAAGAGCTCTGCCTAATTTGTAATGACCTGTTCATTGACCTTATTTCCTGGGAGTTTTTTTCTATGAATTAAAGCAAAGGTGTCGTTGTAATGGTGGCTATGAAAGGAGAATTTCATTTGCTTGTTACTTTCTCCCCTCTTGTATTAATACAAATGTTGCCAGTAATCAATGTACTAATCAATGTTATATGAATAATAAAAGTGTAAATTGTAAGAATGAAGGACCAGAATGATGTCACATACAGTGATGACCATTCTGAGCTATGTTCTTTTAAAGCAATTAAATAAATTCTCTTTGATTAATGGTTATCTTGGCTACCTTTTAACTATAGTAAACTATAAGTGGAAATTTCTTAGTAAAACAAAACCGGTGGGTAGTCTAAATAAAAATTTTTAATGCCATAAGGAATCTATAATTCTAAAATTCATTTTCAGAAAATACTTCCATCCATTGTCAGCTGGGACTAAGAGTAGAGAACTGTATCTAGCTTAGTGCATGTACAATAAAAGTTTGTTAAATGTGTAACTGGATGTTGAAGGAAGAAAAGTTGAGTAGCAAAAGCAGCAAGCCTCCCCTGTGCTCCCGAATCTCTTCCTCTCTCTGATCACTGAAGCGTGATTCTTAGGAGTGGAGGTGTCTGGTAAGCGTGGAAATTGGGCCTTTAAAGGAAGACTCACCAGAAGAAAGTGATGTAAAGCAAAAAGGGCTTATTACAGGAGAATACAGATGTCAAGGTAGTTAATGTTTTATAAATACATGCCGTGTGCTGGGCGGTGTCTACTGGTTGCTCTGAATCCAAGATGTAAAGGAAGGTGAAAGCCTGTGCCCCTGCAGTTGAATGTTTGGTTATCAGCATGCACAAAGTAGATTTGACACCAAGCTAGAAACAGGAAGAAACAGAAGAAAAACAAAGGCTCTGTATAGAACGGAGAGGGTGGAGTCAACAAGCCTTGCTTGCACAGCACATTTCTGCATAAGATGAGTTGGTCTTTCAGTGGGTGAAATGACTTTTGATTTGGCTGTAATATTCCTCTGGGGTGGCTCTGTGAATTCAATAAAACAAAGCTAAAGAAAAGCCTATTCTGTTGGAAGGAATATATAATTAACCCATAGAAATTAGTGCCATCCAGTATATTACTCAGGAAAAAAATTAAATACCAATATGAATAAAAATAGTATCTATTATTGTTCTCCCTGGGATAAAATTATAAGGACTGTCAATCATCTTGCCTAAGGGTGTAGTTTATTTTTGGCTCATTTGGGAACAGTGCTTTCTGTCTTCCTATTGCATAATAGTCCACAATTAGATGAATAGTGTGAATTTCCTTTCAGAAGGGTCTGGTATGAGGTGTTACAGGAACAGAAGAGGCCGTTACTTACAGTTGTTTTGGAACTGGTGTGTTTGTCATATGTTTAAATGCTGTTAAAATGATTTATACACCTTTTGAATTTTCTTTCTGGATATTGCATGCTACTTTGAGTTTAATCTGCCCCTGACTTGAAACTAGACCCCTGGACCAGAACTGAGATACCTGGTTTTAGTTCTATGTCTGTCTGTGACTGTTGTGGTCATTTTAATAAATTAATTAATAAACATTGATTGCATTTTCCTGCATTAATTTCAGGGAAAACAAAGAGGAATAAACCCCAGGTCCTGCCCTTCATAAATTAATTTAGTTGGAGTATCATCCATATAAACATAATGATGATGTGTGTGTGACATAGGGAAGGAACCCAAACCATCCTTGGCAGGGAGCAGTGGGGAAGACCTCCTGGGGGAGGTGATAGCTGAACTCCCATTAAGTTGCTACCCTGGGAGATCTGGGGCTTTGTAGGGCATTCAGACCAGAGGCAACAGCACAGCAGTTCAATAGTACCCAGGTGTGTTCAGGGGGGTTATTAGTCCTGGAGGTGGCCCTGGACAGGGAGGCAAGAGATGAGGCTGCAGGAGGTGATTCTGGATTGGTTCTTGCCCCTGAAAATGAGACTGTGTTTTATTAGAAGGCTTCTAAGGAGCTCACTAATTTTCTTAAAAAATTTCACATTGCTACTTGAAGGAAAAACTTAACTTTGCCCTTCACCCCTCTTAGGTTCATTGGCTGAGATCCTGTGAATTACACTGACAGAAAACAGATTAACGAGAGTAAAACAAGCACAAGCTTATTAACGTGTACATGGCCCAGACACCTGTGAAGAGTAATTCAATGGAATGGTTGGAATTTGGTGGCTATATACCTAATTTATTGGGGGAAGGGAGAGAGAGAGGGGACTTTTGGAAAAGCAAATGACTTGGAAAGATAAATAATGCCCTTAGGAGACTAAGTGGGAGGTAAGATACTTTGTGATGGAGTCTATCTGGATGTGGTACTGACCTCCCCTCTCCAAGAAGAGTAGGTCAGAGCTGGCTCCAGTGACAGGGTTTATGACATTTGAGTTCTGAGAAGTTCTGTTATTAGGCAAATATGGGGTTTCAGGGTCTCAAATGCCTTCAGCTCAGAATAATTCTCTGGTCAAAGTGGCATGTTTTGGGGTATCATATCCTGATCCCCTTTCCTGCTTCTTAGTTAGTAATAAAACCTACAAGCACACTTTTTTAGGACTGGAGAGCTGGAATTTACTGTTTGGAGTTTTGTAACATTTTGAACAAGGCTATCCTAAATCAAGGTTGACATGACTCATCATGTTGAGTTACCAGCTCTTCCTTATGTTCGTCTAACTCATTGTCTGTCTGGTTGTTAGGCCGCTGTGTCTCTCTGTGCCTTCTTAATCTGTCCTGGAATTCTCTGCATCCATCTCCTCTGGACTTAAATGTTCATTTTTGTTTTTTCTGGCTTCCTCAGTTTGCACCCTTTTTTATGTGTAGATGTCCCACACACTTGGCTGGATTTATCCCTGTACATATTTTCAGGTGTACCTTTGACAGGCATGATTTGTATTTTCAAATATTGTTGTTAGTAAGACAACAAATGTTGTTGCTAGTTTGAAAATACAAATACCTTTGAAAATGTAACTGACTGTGAGCATATTGTAAGGTTATGTCACTGTGCATAAGGAGTATTTTTATCTCCTTATCCAGAGGTGTTCCAGAGGTTGTCCTCTGGAACAAATTAATCAGGTAGAACTCCGGGTGTGAGCGGCCTGACTGCAGGCTTACCAGGTCTGGGCTGCGTCCACAGCTCTACTCCCGCGACACCACAAGGAGATGAGTGACATAGCCAGTTTTACTTCCTTCTTCTTCCTCTTTCTTTCATACCTTAATTCCTACTTCAGACAGTGTTGTTTTTTTAAAAAATATATATACACATATCTATTCTGACCTCTTTTTTGATCTTCGGCCTTTCCTGTTTTCCTCTTTTACTTCTTGTATATCAGAAAAAATCCTTCCTGATTTTAGTAGGAAAACATATGGTCAGCACTTGGAGCACTTACCTATCAAAGAATTTTAGAACCATAAATTTTTAAATACAGTGAGGCTTAAGTACAGTGCCCCCAGTCTCCAGAGCTCCCAAAAACTCCATAGGAATGTTTAAATTGTCAGGTACACATGCTTTTCCTAAACAAATTTACACCAGTAATTTTCCATATAATAAGTGTGTTATTATCAACTAGAAACAAAAGAATAGGTATTAAAATGAGGAGTGTTTTATTAAAAGTGAAACAAATAAAACATAATAGAGTTAACAAAAACCAGACACGGGGATACATCCCCAGAGTTTGCTAATAAATTATCTCATTTGTTTTTTACAAAACATCCAAAACTGTGTTTTGCTTCAAGCACCAGGCTCCAAAGAAGTAAATATTTTTCTGTATAATTTCCATTAGTGTTTTTTTAAATGACTAATATTCATGATAGAATGGATAGTTCAAAGGGAACTTTCTGGTACTTTCTGCATCAAACACAGGCAATGATACTTCATTTACATATGGGTCATACAGAATTTTGTGGACTAGTTTAGAAAACCAGCTTCTATTTATAACATTCAATTTTGGAGAAAATGCATTTTGAGTTGGGAACTGCCTAACTTGTAAGCCAACAAAGGGCTTTTTACTTTTTACCACATTAAAATGTAACCCAGAAGCATCTAGTTCATCCAGCATCCAAGAGAAGAAGAAAAGCTTTTTGATAATCAGACAAGAAAAGCCTTAGTTTTGCTTTGAAATCAACCCATTGTTTTATAGTGATAGTCAGTGATGAAATGCCTGAGGAACTTTTAGAAAATCTTTTAACTTAATAGATTTTTAAAGACCAATTAAAAACATTACTTGTAAGTTCACTGAAAATTTCAAAATTTTCCATGGCTAAGAGTCATAACAATAATGAAAGCATGACCTACTTCTAAAATATTTTGGAGGGGTTTAAAAACTACTGTTCAGTGTTTTTTCTAATGTTCTTTTTACAGGTATTAGTCTCTAAAGAAAGCTGTCAGAAAGACACATTTTCTAGTTAAGAAATACAAGTAAAGAATTCACTTTCCAAGAGAATTTCAATTGTATAACCTCTCCTATTAAAGTTCTAGTGTGAAAAGTATGTCCATGGAAAGTAACATGAGAAATATTTCATTTTTTAGGTGTTAATTGTTTTTATGCCTGTTTGCTTTATAAGTGATCCTTTGTTTATTGAAGAATGATTAAAACCACATAGATGTAACTTTCTCACTCTAGACTTTGGGATGAAAGCCAACACATTCAAAGCCAAGGAGTTCATAGTGGAATCTTAAGGTATTTGCTGACATAACTGTAATCTGGTCTTCTGTGAAATGATCATGCAGTATTTCAAGAGTAGTACGCTATATTCGAATATATATGTCAAAATTTGCTGGTTACTTTCTCTTCCCTATATGAGAAATTAATTTAAGGCTCTTTAATGGGATGTAATTCAATACTAGTTATTTTAATTTCCTTGCTACTTGACCAAGATCTTGTTCTTTTAAACATCATATGAAGTCACTGGTACCCATTCTTACATGGTTAAAATAAGGTATTTTACAGGTTGTGGAAAATATTATTCTGGATCTGATGAAGGATTTCTGTCCCAGTCAACACACTGTTATTTTTACGAAGTTACAATCTATGGGTTAAAACATGAGTATTTTTAATTTTTATTTTATTCGGTATACTTATTAGTATTATCAATGTATTTTACTCAAAAGTAGTTTTACTAAAGCAGGTATTAAGCCAGTGATTAACTTTCTTGCAGAGATGCAAATGTTGGTTATTCTGACGCTGTTATGGTGACAATATTACTCTTGTCACCATAAAGTTGTTAAAAACTTTTTACAAATATAATAGAAAAATGTGTGTATGGGAGCGAAGCAGGGAGGCTTATGAAATGCAAGTGACTGCTTTTCTGTTTCAGATGGGGCCTGTAGGAAAGTAGGTGTCCGGAAGCAGTGCAGTGAGTGCTGGGCCTGGGAGAAGAACCGCAGCGGGGTTTGTGCAGGATGAAGCAAGCTTTTGATGATAAGCCATCTGCTAGATGTTGACAGAGTGGCTCTGTTCACCTTGGGGTTTGCAGTTGACTTCTGAGTGGAATTTTAGAGTTGCTCCTTGGTTCTTCCTAAGTATTTGATTATAACTTTTTGGACTGATAAATTTCCCAGACTTCCTAAATTCATGCCTTTTTGCTGCATAAAAAGCTGTCCTTTAGTAAACTGGGGAAAGAGGTATTGAAAAGGTTTCTCTTGAGACCTTTATACATACCAAGCTTTTTTCCTCCCCACTGTAGTTTATATGGCCAACCTAAAAGCTGTGGTTGATAACTGATACGTTATTGGATGTATTTTTTCAATTTTTAAAAGATTTTGTTTATTTATTTTTTGACTGGGGAAGGGAGGGAGAAAGAGAGGGAGAGAAACATCAATGTGTGGTTGCCTCTCGCACACCCCCTACTGGGGACCTGGCCTGCAACCCAGGCATGTGCCCTGACTGGGAATCAAAACGGAGACCCTTTGATTTACAGGCCGCCACTCAGTCCACTGAACCACGCCAGCCAGGGCTATTGGATATATTTTAAAGTTATTACACCTTTCAAAAATTCTTAGATGTGTATTTTGAACTCCATGGTGGAAAAACTTGTAAAGTATATTATTTTCTGTGTTACCTTATTTAGTATTAAAGGTTAGATAAGAGCGTTATTGGGAAACAAAAAGGGTAATAAAAGTAGCAAAATTCATATCACTGGAATTTGGAGAGAATAATGAAAATGTGTTCTATGGTATTTAAGTTTTTCCTCAGGATATGTTAAAGTCAACTTTAACATAGTCAAGTTTATTAGAAGCCTATCTTAAATATTGTGGTGAATGTTATATATTTATAGTCTTTCTGGAAAGCCATCTGAAATAGCTATCAAAATTAAAATATATATAGACTTTGACCCCATAGTCCCACTGCTGATAATCTATCCCCTCAATGTAAAAACACTAGTTAATAAGGAGATATGTGTGTATGTGTATGCATTTATTTGCATCATTGTGTCCTAACATGTGGTCGGTCCTAGTGTATCATTGTATATACCGTGAAAACATTGGAAACAAAGTAAATGACCTTCAGTAGTGGGATAGACAAATTGTAGTGCATTAATACTCTGGGATATTAAGTAACTATTTATTAAAAGTGAGACCATTTCACTAAACCATAAGGAAGGTTCAGAGAAGTATATGAAATATAATTACATATTTTAAAAATACAAAGTGTGTCTGAGTTGCTTTTATTATTATACATATCAGCCAAACTGTCAACATGGGCTATGAGGTTTGGGAGTGACAGGAAGATTAGGGGAAAAATGTGAAGGGATAAGACTGATATAAAGCCAATTATTTATGTAAAAGGACATGAGTATATCTGTATATGTACATATGTATATATGTGTCTCAATGAATGTATTGAATATGTGCATAAAACTATATGCATAAAAATTTTCAAAATATTAATAATGATTATTTTAGGTATTAGTATTACAGATTTTTTTCCTAATTTTTCTCTATTTGAAATTTTTTCCAAGAACCCCATATCTGTATAGTGTGAACAAAAATAAAACTTCATATAATGGGAAATAAAGAACAATTATGTCTAATATTTGATGTGTTTTTAGAATTCTGATATAAAACTTGAACATTTAATGAAATATGCTAACTACACACATGTACATTTTTTAGTTTACAAATGAAAGTATTTGTGGCTGTGGGATAATAATTTGTATTAACATCATAAAGCTGTTTCTTGTGTGTTAAATCTGTTACACATTTATTAGTATAAAAATTAAAGAGTAAAACATTTCAAAAATTGTAGATATTTTGTTTAAAAATGCGTAAACACCAAACTGAAAACCTAAAGGGAAAGACTGACAGATTCAACCACATAAAACTGAAAGCTTCTTGTCATCAGTGCTCACCATAAATAAAATCACAAGGAAAAACTGGAGAAACACTAGCATACTATTTTGTGTGTGTATGATTAAGAAAAACCAATTCAGTAGAAAATGGGTAAAAAACATGACCAAGAAAAAGCATGTAAATATAAATGACTAGTAAACATGAAAATGTTCAACCACTATAGTAGTCATTTAAATTAAAGTAACATTACAGATTGTTGTTAAGAACATAATAAGGTCTATCTGGACAATTTGGCACATTTTTCAGTTTACAAATGTAATATGTAATATGTTCACTTTCTACAATGAATGTGTATTTCCTCTATAATTAGAAAAAATGACTTTGTTTGTTTGATACATTAAGAAAAGGCCACACAGAAAACCACATGGGAAATACAAAGAGTTTCTTGAAAGTCAGAGGGGAAGTGGAGGGTCAAAGTAGTGAACATTTATTAAGCACCAATTATGTGCCCATTCTTTGCATACATTATTTCAGTTAACTTTACTAATTTAGCAAATATAGATTTAATACCTACTATTGTAATAGTCAAAAAAGACCTTTTTAGAGAAAAGGAAAAGACTCCTAAATATGTCCTTTGAGATCATACACATAGAAAGCTAAGAAAAATCTAGCTAGAATTGCCAGTATTTTCTCAATTTACTGCTGACCTGAAGCTTGGGTGGTTGATCTACCAGTGCTCACCAGACTGTAGGTAGTATTAGCAGACAGACCGTGCATCCTATTTCCAGGCTGACCACAGAAGTTTGGAGTTTACCAACTGCCTTCCCCTCCCTCCTTATCCTGGGCCAGCATATTCTGGATGTTGCAGACTGCGTGTGGGCTGCATTGCTTGGCCCAGACCTACCTAGGTGTCTGCATTCCACTCCAAGGCCAGGCTTGCAGATTCCTAGTTTGGTCAGGTGATCAGACTTTATGGGGACAATTTGTATCATGGTCTTTAGATGTCCCACCATTGGCTTTTAGTCATTTCTTCACCTCTCTGTGTTCAGATGTGCTCTTTTCGTATAACTTCTCCATTTCCTGGTGGGGGCCCATGCTTTTCTAAGCCATTCAAGTTTCCTTTTACATTAGTTAACTTTGCATCTTGTCCACAGAGCTTTTAGTCTAACTCAGGAGTGTATTCTTTCCTCTCCCCAGATGAACAATGACATACCTTGCATATTAATGGGCAGAGCTGAACACTGAAGGCAAGAACCCTTAATTATGTGTAAAGTGTTTTCAGTTGCATCTACCGTCATGCTCACACGGGTGCATTTTGGAAACCTCACAGCATAACATTTCAGAAATCCTCTTCAGCAGTCACCAGGATCTCACTGAAATATTGGACCCAAACCAGAGAGAAAACTCTCCTGATCTTACAAAGGGCTCTTTGAGTTATATTTGGTAAAGGGGAAGAGGAAAGGATATGGAATGTGAGAAGACAGGAAATAGAACTGATGGAAGAATGGCCTCTGATAGGAAAGCGGAGATGCCTAGGTTAATGAATTTTAGTCTATTTTTAAAAGTGAAAAAGGAAAGTGAGGGACCTTTTAAGTAAGAGATAGTGCCAAACCCTGTTTCAAGGGTAGAGACTGGATACAGAGCTGGTCTTTTCTGTTTCCTCCAGCATAAGTGGTAGCTATTTCTGTTTTCCTCTTTCATGCTTGCACCCTGCTTGTTAGAGTTGGCCTCATGATAAATTACCAAGGCGATCATTTCTAGTGGCTTAGGAGTTTTTACCCTTACAAATTGTTAGTTCATTTTGGCCTCTGAATTTCACAGGGTTCTTTCCACATGCCATTCCCTTTCCTTATCTTTCCCAGTGCTTGTCTGTGCTTTTCCTCCTGTATCTAGTGTTTTTCATTTTCTGCCTCTTCTCTGTGGTCCTCAGCCCCTGGAATCTGCCTTTGGTATTTGTAACTCTGTGTTCTGAAACACTGAGGATAATCTATTCATTCAGGCAACACGTGTTTGAGTACCTACTATTACATATAGCAGGTATCAGGGGCAGGTGAAGGACATAAGTAAAAAGCAAGTTCCTTGCCCTCAAGGAGCTTATGGATTAAATTAGAAGCTCATACTGATTTAGGCCATGAAATTAGAATGAGGTGAGAAGAAAGGGCTACAGAATATAAGGCAGTGGTCTCGTGCTTTCAAGCTCAGCTGGAAGAGGGAAAGGGCTGCGTGGCTCCAGGGCATCTGTGAGCTCTGAGCTGCAGTCCAACAATGATCTCATCAGCCAGTGATCTCATTATCCTGTTGGTCGGATTTCCCACCTCTGGCAAGGAATCCCTCTGCTGTCCAGGCACACTGCTTTTCTGCTTCCTGCTTTATGTTGTCAGCCCTGCTCCTTCATTATTAGGAAACATTGTTCCCATTGTCTGTTCTCTCCTTTCCCTTCAAACTTGGTTTAAAATGCCTCCCTCCTTTGAAGCCTTCTTGATTGGCCCCACCTTGTGGACAGGGCATAGAGGGAGAAGGGTGTCCTTGATTGACAGGGTTCCATGGCCTGATTTCGGAACACCTGACGTTTTCTGTGTTCTCATATATTAAAAGCATTCGCCTAGATTGGTATGTAGTCTAATATACACAAGCTTGAATTTAAAACAAGATGGGTTTGGGGGATAAATACTGTATCTTTTAAGAGAAACCGCCATCTGATTCATTTTAGACACTGGAAGATAAATGATTTTGTCATGTTGTGGTTTGCTGCTATAAGGCTAGATAAATTGTCTAAGTTAAGACACTCGAGTCTTGACAGTATAGATTAACTAAGGTGGTGTTCAATTTCCATGACATACCCGGTCACTTTAAAAAAATAAATCCTGCCAGTTTTCTTGAGTTACAGAGGCTCTCTGGTGTACTTAAATATTTATTGTTGTCAGAGATGGAGGATATACAGATTATTAAAGATAATTGTAAGGAAATGCTACATTTGAAATTAAGGTTAAGGTTCTTGGAAATTATAAATCAATTTATAAAATTCATTACCTTTCAGGAAACAGGTCTTTTATGCAAAAGGAGACAGGCTGAACTTGGTAAGGGTTTGATAGGATCCTGAATCGTAAAGTACATAGATCACCTAGATTCTTTTCTCTCATCTGCCTGCCTTTTCTTTACATTTTTTTAAAGTTTTTAAAAATTTTTGTTTTTATTTTTGATTTTTAGACAGAGGGAAAGGGAGGGAAAAAGAGGGAGAGAAACATCAATGTGAGAGAGAAACATCTATTAGCTGCCTTCTGCACATGCCCTGACTGGGGACTGAACCCGCAACCCAGGTATGTGCCCCGACCAGAAACTGAACCAGTGACCTTTGGTTTGTGGGATGATGCCCAACCAACTGAGCCACACTGGCTGGAGCCAAACTTTATTTTTATTGTTTGCACTACTACAAATGTCCCCATATTCACCCCAACCCTTGCCTACCTCCTCCAGCCTCATCTTCCTAGCTTTAAAAAAAAATATTCAAGTAACATTTATTGAACCCTTGCTACATTGCCCAATGTGGTAGCAAGAGTAGGTGCTGGGGATGCAGTGATAAGATTTTATCTTGCCCTCAAGTAGCTCACATTTAGCCTGGTAAATTCATGGAAGCCATCACCAAAGCTTGCACAGTTTGCAAAGTGTGCCGTGTCTGTAACCTTGCAGCTGGGAAAGACTGAGAGTTCTACTGTGGGAGGGAGCCATGTGGGCTGATAGGAAAACTACATAAAACATGTGATCTTTAAGCTACATTAAAGATAACCAGCAGTATTATCACCCAGAAAACTGCCTTTTGAAAGAGATTCCTTAGTAGATACATCCATTCCTTATGGCAATTAAATGAAGGTCTTTTGTCCAGCTAGTTCTCAGGGCAGTTGAGTCATTTTATGGCTGAAGACTATAGTAACATGTGTTATAAATTATTGGATGGTATATGCTTAGGAAAAGAGAAAGAAAATCATTGAAACCTGGTTAAAGCTCATTTTTTCAAATCAAATTCAACTATTAGAACCAGAAGGAGCCAGGGCTCACCCAGTGCAACCTCCTCATGAGCTGAGGCCAGAGGGAGGGTGGTTTCTGTGGTCAGCAGGGAGCCAGGACCAACTCGAGATCTCTTGGATTCTGGCTGGTGCACATTTTCCAGCACTGACTGGTCCCAGGCAGCCTGCAGGAACCTGGAAGTCTTAGGGGCCGTGTGAAGCTCTTATCAAAATGACAGGGAAAGCTGTGGGTTTTGTTGTAGAGTTAAACATGATCTTGTGATCTTCTGTGAGATATTTTTCTGCATGCAGTTCTCTCTTTTTTTTTTAAATGAAGATAAAATTAATATGTAATGGAATTGTTCTGCAGACTTTATGAGATAATGTATATAAAATGCCTAGGATTTTACTGGGTTTAGGTTAGTAATTTAGAGTTCATTAGAAAAGAGGACATTTCTCTTAACAATATTTTTTTCTGATATATCTCCTTGGGCAAGGGAAACAAAAGAAAAAAATGGGATCCATCAAATTAAAAAGTTTTTGCACAGCAAAGGAGACCACTAAGAAAGTGAAAAGATGACCCACTGAATGGGAAAAGATATTCACCAATGATACATCTAATAAGGGATTAATATCCAAAATTTATAAAGAACTTATAAAGCTCAACACCAAAACAAACAATCCAATGAAAAAATGAGCAAAGGACCTGAATAGACACTTCTACAAAGAGGGCATACAGATAGATGGCCAATAGACATCTGAAAAGATGCTCAATGTCACTAATCACCAGAGAAATGCAAAATTACAACCACAACAAGATACCACCTCACACCTGTCAGAATGGCTACATCAATATATCAACAGATAACGAGTGCTGGTGAGGACATGGAGAAAAGGGGAACTCTTGTGCACTGTTAGTGGGAATGCAGACTGGTACAGCCACTGTGGAAAGCACTATGGCGTTTCTTCAAAAAGTTGAAAATGGAACTGCTTTATGCCCCAGCAATTTTACTTCTGGGAATATATCCAAAGAAACCCAAAATACTAATTCAAAGGAATATATGCACCCCTGTGTCCATTGCAGTGTTAGATTTGGAAGCATCCCAGGTGCCCACCAGTATATGAGTGGATAAGAAAAACCCAACCCAGTGGTAGGTATATTTACACGATGGAATACTATTTGTCCATACAAAAAACGGAAATCCTACTTTTTCAGGTCGGCCCTGAAGAGTATTATGCTAAGTGAAATAAGTCAATCCGAGAGAAGTACCATGTGATTTCACTTATATGTGGAACATAATAAACAAACAAAATAGAAACAGACTCATAGATACAGAGAATAGAATTATAGCTGTCAGAGGGGGAGAGGATTGAGGGGCTGGGTGAAAAAAGTGAATTAAGCGAAAATAATAAAACAACAACTCATAGACACAGACAATAGTATGGTGTTTACCAGAGGGAAGGGGGATGGGAAAGGTAGAGGAGGGTGAGGGAATAAGTGGTGAGGGAAGGAGACTTGACTGGGGTGGTGAGCACACAGTGGACCATACAGGTGATGCGTTATGGAATTGTACACCTGAAACTGATATAACTTTAGTAATCAATGTCACCCTAATAAAATAATAAAGAAGAGGGGCTTCTCATTTTTATTCCTATGGGATTTTTTGCTGCATAGCAACTATATATTCCCCCTGGGTTGATGACATAGAGGAAATTTGGTAAAAATCTAGTTAAAGAAGCTTCTCACTTAGTTTTTTTCTTTCTTATTTTAATGGATAGGTATGGAACTGCTTCAAGAATTATGATTCTTGAATTTGAGTTTATTTTCAGTAACCGAATTTTGTCTTTTTGGTAGCTTAAACCTATTATCCTTCCTATTTCTCTTTTTAATGTATTTGCACTAGTTTAACATGTATTTTTTAAAGTTCTCAGATATATATAAAACACGAATGTGCCATCATGATTTCTCTACCAGTGCCTGTAGTTCAAGTGTTAAAGACAGTATTACATTGCAAAGTGTTGCCATTCTTTCCAGGGATAAATCTTTTCTAGTGTAGTTTCTGTAGCATTCAACACTTTTTCATTTTTTAAATAACTGTTATATTTTCTGATTGGCAATATTTTTCTAAAATGGTATGTATTGTGACATGACATCTTGGTGCCACACATTCAAGAGCACAACCTTGAAAGTCTAATTCTGAAAAGATCAACAAAACAACATTTTAGAAAAAAATTCTCTTCGGGGTTAGTGAAGTATTTTTGCATTATATTCATAGCTGATTGCTTAGAAAAAAAATTACATGTTTCTTTTCCTGTCTGTACTTCTGGCGCCACATATTTCTGTAGTAGTGACCTCAGTGGGATTTGTAGCCTTCAAAAATAGGTAGGTCCCATTTGTCAGCACCGTTGAAATGATTTTGCAATAATGACTGTCTATGTCCATCAAAAAAAGATACTGTGAAATTTAGCATGATTTCATCTATTTTAAAAGTCACAGTATTAATAACAATGTTCCTATCCTCTCTTATTCTATGCCTGGGCTTTAAGCTTTTCAGATGGACAGACCAGGTGTCCTCTATGCCTTTCAAAGAGTCATGTGGTAGAGAACACATTTCCAAATTTTGAGCTGTGTCATCAGGTCTGTGGGGTTGTGTGGTGGGGGCAGGGGGGGCATCTTCTTTAGAAGACATTGAGAATGAAGATTAAGTTCTACAGATCTGCTAAACAACACTGCCTATAGTTAACAGTACTGTATTGTGCACTTAAAAAGTTGTTAAGAGGGTTCTTCCCACACGTTAACTGTTCTTCCCACAATAAAGAAAGAAAAGAATAAAGATAGTATTTGCCACTGTAGAATCTAAATAGTTTTAGGTGTTTTTTTAAAATAGTCTTTCTTTCAGTGAAACATGTCTTTTTCATTGCTTTGGAGTAGTAGAGATTAAAGGCATCCTTTTGGAGATTCTTCTGGAGAAGAGAAAAATTTGATGTTGACATTCCAAGAGGAGGAATGGTTTATAGACTACAAAAGTGAAAAATAAAATTAAGATGTTCTTTGAAAAGGCAAATGTTGGTCCTTTGAAATTTGGAGGTGTTGACAGAAGACTGGTGCTGTGTTCCTAAAATCATTTGTTGCCCAAAGAGATTTGGGGTCATCCCCAGCTATTCTCCCTGGATGCTGAGAGGTAAATGTGTGTCCTATTGCAAACGACAGGAAGCTCTGCACTGCTGGTGACGTGGTCTCCACCAGCAGGTTGTGATGGGATTGGTGCTTGTGAGAGTGTTTTATTCTAGTTGGAGGCAAGCTCCAACAAATAACAGACAGACGTTTTCTGTGTCCATCACACTGTTAGGTGTTGGGACAGATACAAAGTAAAATAAAATGTGACTCTGGACCCAAGGTGTACATGCAACATTGAACACTATTCTCAGTACTTGGGGAACCAGAGAAAGCTTAATTTCAGGCTCAGAGAGTTCAAAATCTAATTGGTAAATCATTTAGTATTCTGTTTTTTAATTGATTATGCAAGTGGCAGAAAATAACTCAAGCTGGCGCAATCAAGAAGGGAATTTACTGACCTATGTATACAAAATGCCAGGAGGAGTTGGGTCTAGAAGCGTTGTCCAACCTTTTGCAGTGGCATCTCTGGGCCACACTGGAAGAAAAAGAGTTGTCTTGGGTCATACATTAAATACATTGTGACATGTAATCACAAAAAAAAATCTCATCAAGTTTTAAATTTAAAACCATAAATTTCCAGTTTTATGTTGGGCTGCATTCATAGCCATCCTGAGCCTCACGCAGCCTGTGGACTGCAAATTGCACACCCTGGAGAGGCTCACGGAGCTTACCTGGACCAGGTTCTCTCTTAATATCTCAGCTCCGCTTTCTTCGTGTTTGCTTTATCTTTACCCCACGGTAGCAAGATGGCCTCAATCGCCCTAGTTCTACATTTTTCATCATGGAGTTCAGTTGGAAAGTGTCTCCCGCCAAATGAATAGAAGTCTTGGGCCTGTCATTCGTCCACATTGGGCTGTGTGTCTATCCCTGAAGCAGTTGCCATGCATGGAGGAATGGAAAGGGCTAATTTCTTGGGCACAGTTCTTTTGGAACTGAGTTGGGAATCAGAGAGCGGCTGATGTCCCAGGTGAGAATATAGGACACTGTCACCAGAAAGAGCTGAATAGACACTGCCAGCAAGAAGAGCTAGTGTCCATCACAGGGAGGCAGGACTAATCCAAGAGAAGAGAATAACATGACATTAAACAGCGAGGGGGTGATTATATAATTATTTCATTGCATGTGCTATAAGAGTTCAGAGGACGTAAGCAGTGGCTGGAGTCACTGGGGTATTAAAGCTTCATAAAGCAGGTGCATGTGAACTTAGCCCTTAAGGCTGGTGAGGATTCTTGGTTTGACTCTCCCAAGATGCTAACAAGGCTTATGACGGTGATGTTTGTTTTCAAAGTTGAAGGTGTCCAGTCCATGCCTTTGTGATTCTCCAGTGGAACCAGGCAACACTCATAGTAGACCCAGCCCTTAGCCTGATATGGAACTGAGAAGCTAAACTCTCAACCTGGATGTGGCAAAATACCAGGGAATAGTTCAACAACATTAAAGAAGAAAAAGATGAATTATGGTACAGATGCATATTAGAATAATTTCTAGCCATTTAGTTACTGAGCACCTACTCAAAGTATTTTGAAGAATGCTTAAATGAGAAAGGGTAAGGTACGGGATGGTTTACTCTGAGCTCAGCTGTCCGCAAACTACTTAGAACACAAAAGCCTAGAAGGAAATACACCAAAATGGTATGTGGTTGCCTCTGTTCTCTAGAGTTAACTATCTTCAAAACAAATTTAAAGAACTGCACAGCTGTGAACTGGCTAAATAAAAGCATTTGAAAGATGGGGCATCAGTCTTCTGCAAAGGACAGACCACGAATTACCACAGTTCTGAAAGCCCCTGTGGCAGCCATAGACAGGCCTTTCCCTCCTGCAAAGGGCCCTGGCCCAGAAGATACCATGTTGCAGACACAGGGGTAGTGATAGTGGCACTTTCTTCCGTGCCTGGTGCAGTGGTTTAAGAACTCACCTTTCCTTAAAAATCTACAGAACTCATCCTGGCTGGTGTGGCTCAGTTGTTTGGAGCATTGTTCTCCAGACCAAAAGATTGGGCGTTTGATTACCAGTCAGGGCGTACATCCAGGTTGCAGGTTTGATCCCTGGTTTGGGGCACTTAGGAAAAGGCAACCAGTGTCTTTCATCTCCCCTTTCCTCTCTCTCTAAAAGCAATGAAAAAATGTCCTCCAGTGAAGATTGAAAAAAAAAAATCTGTGGAACTCTGCCAGCTTGGGGTTGTGTCAGATTGTTATTTTTACACCCGGTGGTATCCAGGAACTCTGTCAACTTCTCTTGCATGTGCGCAGTTGCCCCCTTCTCATGAGGCCCTCTTGCCTCATTTCGCTCATTTCTTTACCCTGCATTTTCCCCTAGTGAAGCTCCAGACTTCATGTTTACCATAGCTTTTCTCTGTCTTTCTTCAGTTTGAAATTTCATAGGCATTGAGGCTCCTGAGGGTGGTAAAATGTATTACTTGTTAAATAAATGCTTATTCATTATTAAAAGAAAAAAATTAACCTACATGCATGCAGCTTATTTATTTTAAAAGGCTCTTTTACATGAGTTATCTCACTCGATTAGCTCAACAGCAAATGATACTATCTCCATTTCGGGCAAAATGAG
>PVKM010001601.1:0-75063 GCA_004027735.1 Carollia perspicillata
GACAAATAAGGGGCTGCTGTGATTTCTAGAGTGAGTCATCCTGGTTACCAAAGAGAAGTTGGATTACTGCTTTACAGAAGAGACAGGCAGAGTTGTGCCTGAACCAAGGTTTCCTGAAGTGCCTTTTAGTCCTTTTATGTTACAAAGGAAAAGTTAATGGATGTCTAGACAATTCAAATAGACAGCAAGGACTCAGATTCTCAGGAGTAAAGATTTGGCTCATCATTGCTAGGTAAGGGACTATAATACCTGAGATCCTGGGTGAGAGGAAGTAAATGTAGAATGAGTACCAGATAGTGGAAATTACTTACATGGAAGGAGAGGGAGAAGAGAGAAAAGGGAGCAGATAAAGGAGAGATCTAGAACATAACATATATGTATATACATTTATTAACTATTTTTATGTATATACATTTGTATATGTATAACTCTATGTATAACTATATGTATATGCATTTGTTAACTATTTCTTGTATAACTATATGTATAACTATATATATGTATTTGTTAACTATTTTTTCTTTTTTAAAGATAAGAAGTAAATGACAGGCTAAATTTATAATTTAATCTTTTGAGGACAAAATATCCAAGTGGACTTATGACTTAGAATGAAATTCTAAGTGCGTAAGTGATAGAGGACTTTGTGTTTTACATTTTATTTTTTTCCAAAATGTAAGATTATCTTTCATTACACAAAAAGTAGTTGTGGATAAGGAAAGTCATGGCATTATTGTCATTTTGTTGTATTAAAACTTAAGGTAAGTGAGAAGGATGTATATAGATGAAGAATAGACAAAGGCTTGAATGTGTTATTTGCTTACTTTCTCTCATCTTCTTACACACCACTCTTTACTTTTCTTTATAAACTGTGGTGGGAAGACAGTATATTAAATTTTCTGGGCTCCATTTTAAGCCAGCTTCTTAAATTATACCCATAGGAGACACTGGGAAAAGATTATCAAGCAGAAAGAAGGGAGGCACTATTATTGCATCTCTCTTTCTCTCTCTTTATGGCAGTATTTCTGGAAACAGATCCGCTTCTTCAAAGACCATGGTTTCAGTAATAGTGCCCATCCTTTTCATGGTTCCAGCACTAACTCAGATGGTCTTTCCTTGGTGACACTCCCAGTATTACAGCCTTAGCTCGTATAAAACAAACAAACAAACAAACAAACAAACAAACAAACAAACAAATGCACTCTTACCTTATGGAAACAACTCAACTCTGGAACAAGTAGGCACTCACTGAAGTTGCTAATCTGTGGTTTACTTAATTCTCTCCCTTTCACTCTTGCAATCTTTCCAGTATTTGTTCAATCAGTTTTCTATATTAACTTTTATTTGTTTGAAATATCTATAGGGATTTATTTTTTCCTATCTAGACCTGAAATGATATAATTATAAAATACTGTCATTTCCTTGCTTAACACCCATCTTTAAAAATTTTTTTAAAGATTTTATTTTTAGAGAGAGGGGAAGGGAAGGAGAGAGGGAGAAAAACATCAATATGTGGTTGCCACTCATACACCCCCTACTGGGGACCTGGCCTACAACCCAGCATGTGCCCTAACTGTGAATTGATCCAGTGACCCTTTGGTTTGCAGTCCTGTGCTCTGTTCACTGAGCTATACTAGCCAGGGCCTTAATAGCCATTTAAAAATCAAAGAAAGGTGGACATTTCTTTTATTAGGTCTATTGGAAAGACACTTATTTCTTGTAAGCCACTGAACACTTCTTTTTTGTCCCATATGTGCAAATTCCATCATATGTCAATTCCTAAACCAAACCCTAAGTCCAGAGAATGAAATGGGATAATAAGCCCAGGCCGGAACTTCTGAACCAATGCCCATGATAAAGTCGATAGGAAACCTTTTAGACCAGGCCTAATCTTGGAGCCAGAGGTGAGGCTAACCTCAACCTAAAGCATCTGGGTTGCATGGTAGAGAAGTGTGCACCTGTTAGAATGGGAATAGAGAAGAATGGATAGAGCACAACAATATTCAGTGTGCTCTGTAAGCTCTCATTACATTATACTGCACCCGTTACTTTAATCATCAGTGTGCTTCATTAAACTATGAAAACTATGTTTTTTATTTAAATAATCAACACTGGGAATTGTGACTGCCACCTAATAGGCAAATGTTAAAAGTTTTTTGGGTGGATGAATGAATCAATGTGTCAAAGCTTTTGGATATTCTTAACAAGGATAATGTTAAACTTTTAGTAAGAGAATTGTGATCATGCACAATGCAAACAGGCACTTAAACAAAAAAAGTGTTTGTGGAATTAAAGATCTGCTTGTTCAGGGTCCTTAATCTTTCTAAATCATCAGACCTCTTCTTGAAACAAAATATTATAGAAAATGCATGTGTGCATGAATTAGTATGTTTGTATATAGAATAAAGACTGTAGATATACCTCAGAGAGTTCAAATCTTCTTTGATGTAGCATTTGATATTGTATGGTTTAAATTCCTAATGTTTGTAATATGTTTTGTTGCATGTGATATAAGTTAAAAAAGAACTAAATCTGTTTCAGCCACCTCAGAGCTGAACTAAGAACTTCGTGGTTTGACTCATGGGAAGGAGCTCTTTTTCTTCCATCACTGAGGAGGCGGTAGAGAGCTGTGAAGAACAGTGTGGAACCTGGAGCCAGACTGCATAAATTGGAGATTTATCTCCACAATCTACCAACTCTATAACCCGGTGCAAAAATTATAGCCAGAGACTTAAACATAATGGTGCTTTTTGTGTTATACTGAGGGAAAAACCCTTTTCAAGAAATTCATTGTTTCATATTTTCATCTTCAGAATATGGGTAATATTAGTGATCTCCTTAAATGTTACTATGTGGAAAAGCATTAACACGGTCCTTAATACTCACAAATGCTCTGCAAGTGGTACTTATTATCATCTATAATCAAATCATATTTGGAAATCAAATGTGGTAGAGAAAAGTCAGTCAGAAAATCCTATCCCAGTATTTTTTCACTGTGACAATCAAGACTGTTTACCAAATATTTCGGCTTTCCTGTCATCCAGGCACATAGTAGTTGTGCACTTCAAAGCCCATGGTAGTGATGTGGGCTTTGTGACCAGTTGGGATCCAATGTACAAGTTACTCCCGGGCCAGACCAATTAATTGCTGTCCTGCAATGATGATGGATTAGATTCTAGGCAGTGGCTGTGCAGTTAGCTTGGGTCTCAGAAAGAGAATGACATAAAACAGAGTTACCACATGACCTTCTGAGATTTGGGGGTTTGTTAAGTCACCATAACCTAGTCTATATGATTCAAATAGTAAATGACTATATCCATGATTCTGAGAAAAAAAGCACATTGAGTCTCAGTTTCTCTGTCTTTCAGATAAAACACATCCCCCCACCCAGAATCTTGCACAAAAATTGTTGTGGGAATTACTTTTAAAGTAACTTCACAACGATAAACTGGGCAGCTGTAATTTGGGTTTGTGCAGTATGGTTTTCCATGCCCTTCCTCAATGTCTTTTTGGTAACCATTCCTCTTTCTGCAGAAGGACACAGGACTGGGAGTATGAGTGACAGTATCCCATTCCTGTGGTCACAGTAATTGGTTTGTATATGAACACAAGGCCCCATGAAGGTCAATCAATATTTTTGAAGACTCCTGGATCTGGCTGAGCCTCACTGATACACATTTTACACTCCCTTGATATGGGAGCCAGAATTTCCCTTTTGCTCCAACTAGTTTAATTTGGATTGCAGTCAAGTGTTATTGAAAGAAGTCAGGCCGAAACCAGTCCTCCTCAGAGCAGAGTTTGAAAAATGCTGTTCAGGGTAACAGTTGAGAGTAAAATGATACACTTTTAAAATTTATCAAACAGTAGCCTGAGCTTTCTCTGAGGGAAAATGGGTCTATTAGGGAACCTGAAGATGGGAGTGAGATATTTAGTATGAGAAGACACATTACCAGCTATTTTTCTTTTTTTAAAAGAGAATTTGGAAATTCAAGATGATGGAAATAGGTCAAAAGTGGTAAAAATATACCAAGGAATAATCTTATTTTAATGCCTGATTCATTTATTCATTCATATTACAAATAGTAATTAAAGAAAGAGTACATTTGTTTAGGGACAATAGCGTGTTGGAAATTTGACAAATACTTCATTTCTGTCTTACACAAAGTTAGGAGGATAAAAACAATTGCCAGCCTTTTATAGATTGTGAAACTAAGTTTCATAAACATTAAGTAATTTGTCCAATGTCACAAACTAGATAGAATTTGGTAACACTGGAATTTGGAGGTACTTACAGGTGCCAGGCAATGAAGTTACTCCTTTTTTATTTTTTGAAGATAAGGTAATTGATACAGAATCACTATATATTAGTTTTATATCACTCCTTTCATAAATTCCCCCAACTTTAACAGCCAAAAAGAAAGCAAATTTGTTATTTCACAGTTTAGTAGTTCGGAAGTCTAGGGGGTTAGTCTGGTTTCTCTGCTTTGAGTCTCACAAGACCAATATTAAAGTGTTGACAAGTCTAAGTTCCTTTCTGGAGGCTCTAGTGAACAATTCATTCATAGGCTTGTTCAGGTTGTTGGCAAAATTCATTCCTCTGTGGTAGTAGGACTTGGGTCTGTCTTCTTGCTAGTTGCCGGTTGTTCTCAGCCTCCAGAAGCTGCCCTCATTCCCTGGTTTATGGCCCCCTTCGGAGCCAGCAGAGCCATTCAAATCATTCTCCTGCTCTTCCATCTGCCTCATCTCTTTGATGAATCTCTTGGCTCTTGCCAAAGACAATTCTCCACTTTTAAGAGCACATGTGATTACATCGAGCCCATCTGGATAATCCAGGGTAATCTCCCTTTCTCAAAATCTGTAATCCTAATCACATCTGCAAAGTTCCTTTTGCCAGGTAGCATAATATATTCACAGATTCGAGGGAATGAGGCATGGTGATCTTAAGGGGTTCATTATTCTGTTGACCACATTCTATCTATATAACATTGCAGTTGAAATGTTTCAAAAAGCAAAAAGAATAAATTTTATATACTTGACCCCTGAAGAACTCACTACATTTACTTGCAAACATAAAAATCATGTATAAATACATACATACATACATACACACTATTGTACTATATACACACAATTATCTGAAAGTACAAAGGATAAATATGCTTAAAAAGAAAAATTAGAGTTGATAGGATAAGTAGAAAACAAGAATTATAGAACAAGTTACATACATATGTATATATATACATACATACATATGTAATGAGAGAAGTACATAAAAACAACAAAAGTGAGAGTTTCATTGGCTGTTTTTTAGGCAAGTGAAGAAATCTACTGCTAGATTTGTGAGAACAGATTCAATCATGTAGGAAGAAATCCTGAGGTACTATTCATATGTAACAAATACCATAACAGAGTTTGACATATTTCAAAGCTTCTTAAAAAGTGAAATTTATATATTATTTTTATTCATAATTCCAGAAATTGGAAGCAACTAAATGTTCTTTAGTAGGTAAATGAGTAAGCAATCTGTGAAACATCTAGACAGTGGAATATTATTCATCACTTAAAAGAAATGAATCATTAGGCCATGAAAAGATATGGAGGGAACTCTGATGCATGTTATTAGGTGAAAGAAGACAATATGATAACTGACAGTAAGCAGAGGGGAGGAGGAGGGGGATAATGAGGGAAAGAAGGGGAAGGGTTATCAAGGAACATGTATAAAGGACCCAAGGACAAAGCCAAAGGGTGAGTAGGATTCAGGGTGGGAGGCAGGAATCATTGGGGTGAGGGAATGTAGTGGGGAGAAAATGGAGACAACTGTACTTGAACAACAAACAATAAAAAAAAGCCAGTATGAAAATACTATGTACTGTGTGATTCCAAGTATATGATATTCTATAAAGGGCAAAACTATGAATATAGTAAAAAAAAAATCAGTGGTTGCCAGGGGCTAGAAGAAGAGAAAGATGAATAAGCAGAGCACATAAGGTTTTAAGGGCAGTGAATCCATTCTGTATGATACTGCAATGGTGGATATGTGCCTTTTATACATTTGTGAAAACCCACAGAATGTATACGAATGAACCTTAGTGTAAACTATGGACTTGGAATGATAATGATGTGTCAGTGTAGGTTCATTGGTTTTAACCAAGGTAATGCTGTGGTACAGGATGTCAATAGTGGGGGAGGTTTTGCCTTGGTGGCAGCAGGAGCTATATGGAAACTCTGTACTTTCTGCTCAATTGCTGTGAACCTAAAACTGCTGTCAAGTGTAAAGTCTATTTAAAAAATGAATTGCTCAGGAGGACTTGATAGAGAAATTTCAGGAGCTGACAGGCTGAATGAGGGTTCCAGTGTGCAGAGACCTGACATTTAACTGTATACGCACTAGGAATGATTTTACTGAGGATTGCCAGTATTGGTTGGCATCTACTCTAAAAATCTGGATGTTATTATTGCAGGTTAAATTGCATTTTAATTACATATTATATATTTTTTTCACTTGCACACAATGATGTACTTTTAACAATATTCTTTTTGTTTTTCATTTATGTTAGAGTACATCTTTAATACAAGTGAGGGAAGGAGGAAGCTGCTTGTTTTTTCTGAGGGCTGTATGTGTTTATGACATTGAAATGAAGGACAACACTTAAATCGAGAAAACTGAAAACAGCCAGACTCACAAAGCAGTTTCAAAAGTAAAGAAATAAAGATAAAAAATTATCACCTTGGTTTAGAATGGGGACAAATAAAATGATAGCTTTTCAGTATCCAATGATAAACACTATTTACACAAGGGTGTTTAGACTGTTATCAGAGAGAAACAAATGTGGCTAAAATAATACTCAATTTGGATGTTTCCATGGGGTATCTAGGGGTTGTAGTTCCCCTTTATTTGATATATAAGAGAGTTAGTAAATTCTTTGGAGGCAGAGAATAAAAATCTTAGCTGCCATCTGCCTGCTGGTGACTTAAATGCATTGCCTCAGTAATTTGTTATTACCATCTAATCGACAGAAAACAGTTTGGTACATTTTGAAGGAAGAGTGAATGAGGCCAAGGATTTGAGAAATAAAGGATGGCTTTTAAGCTGTTATTTTGATTGACTAAAATTTAAAATACTTGCATGGATAAAGCCTTATATTTTAAAAGTAATATTTAAAGGTTTTAAAAGTCACTACAAAAGAAAATTAAAGGAAAGAAATCTTACTTTGACAAGACAGCAATAGGTCTAAATTAGTTTTTTCCATTTGCTGCCAATTAAAACATAGTTGTAAATTTAAGCCTACTTTAAAACAATACACAAAGCTATAAATGAATCCCGTCAACATAAAGAGATGAACTTGTTTGATACCTCTTCGGCCTGTGGTCTTTAGTTTATCCCCTACAGCTTGACCAGAGAATGAAAAATCACAATAAAAACAAAAAACAAACAACAACAACAACAACAAAAGCTGATCCTTTAGAGTATTCTACCTCATTTAACTGAGACTACTTTTAATTTTACACTTTCCACATTCTTGGACCATTTAAAATCAGAGGTGTCATCTACCTTCAGGGAGTACTGTGTAGCAGTACTATAAAGTATCCCTATTTATATTCAAGCACATCCCTGGCGAAATTATCCCCCTCTTACCACTTAAGAGCCAGTCCTGTGATACATCCCTAAACCTTACCTAATTTTTCTTGAAAGTCTAGGTGAAAAGCCTACTTCCTTCCATCCTACTCCTGGTACGCTCTTTCCTTATTCCACTCTGATCACATCTTCTGACACACACAAATCAGTCGACGTTCAGCATTTCCTTCTTGAAGCACATCTTGTACGTTCTTTGGCGGCTATCCTGTTTCTATAGCTGACTAGGGAAAAAGCTTGGAGGGAGGAGCATGCCTTACCGCTGTCCATGGTCCTGAAACATCGTTGTGGGCTAAGGAGGTTTTTCTTAAGCCTAAGTCTGGTGACTCCTATTTTCTCCCATAAATTTTTAAACTGGTAAAGTGGTGGTGAAAAGGAAAAGTAAGGCAAGAAGATATTGGAAGAGAAAGATAGAGGAATGGACAGAGGTAGAATGCTCATAATATTCCAGGGAGAAAATAAGACACTTGGGTTTGACGTAATTTTCAAACAATTGCAGATACCAGCTTGAGAACCAGAGGGGGATATAACATAGCTGACATAGCCAATGAAGAAGGAGTGTAAAAAATGTGTGCATTAAGTGATATAGAGCCGTACAAGTATAGGCATGAGAAAACACAATGATGATGTTGGTGGGCAAGGAGACCAGACAGGCAGCATTCTGTGGGAGCAGCATCACTTGTGTCAAACCAAACTGACATAGGTTTTGTCTTCATTTTCCTCTCTTGATTAAAAAAAGTCACTTGGAACTGTAGCAGAACAAAGATGACTGTAACTTATGTTCCAGAATGAATGTAGTTGTGCACCACTTCGGTTCTAGCGTTTCTGTAAGTTACATTTCACTACCATCAAGCCCCAGTTGATGGTAGTGGGTAGAGCATATATACTCCCTGCGATCTCTATGTTAGTTTCCCCAAGTAAAATGTTAAACATGCTTGGATATCTCAAAACGCGAAATATTAAACATGTTTGGATATCTCAAAATGCAAAAGTAGAGTGCCTAGTACAAATCAGAGGATCAGTAATATTCTTGCAATCAATAAAATAATCATGTCTTCCACACAGACAATGCTCAACAAAGGCTTCTTAAATGAGTAAATGCTCCGTTTGTTATAAAACTCCCATCCTCTTTAGGTCCTTTTAAAGTCCACTCCTCCATCCCTAGGGATTTCAGGTCCCAACAAACCGTCTCCTGCGTCAGTCACTACCTCCGCTGCACTGGGGCCCTGCCCTCCTCCTGCCACGTGCCCATGCTCTACACGGCCCACCCCTACTCCTACTCTGCAAACCCAGTCCGTTTCCCCCCCGCTACAGGATCTCTCCCGCGCTGGGTCTCTGTCCCACTCTTCGAGGTTCCCAGCAACTCAGTTCCGGGTCCCCGCCCTCAGGGTAACGCGGTTGTCATGGACACAGCACCTGCGCCCTTCAGCAGTGCCCCTTGGCCACTGTCCCCTTCCCCCCACCTGCAGCGCGAACCCGACCGCGCCTCTCTAGCTCCGCCCCCTCCTCGCCCCACCCGCTTAGCGCTCCTTAGGCTGCGCGCTCTCGCCACTCGCCTACCCGGTGCTTCCCCCAGTACCGCGGAGCCGCGGGGGCCGCGGGGGCGCGCGAGCAAGCGGCTGCGCCTGCGCACTGATTGCCTCCCCTAGCGGCGATCCGGGCCGCTGCAGCTCGCGCTCCGGCTGGACGCGGAGTGGGAGGGGGAGGGGGGAGAGGCTCGCTTCCAGCCTCGAGTGAGGCGGAGACCCGGGCTGGCGGGCGGAGCAGGAGGCACCGCACCTCGGCCGGAGGCGGCTGCAGCAGCTGCTGCCCTTGTCCCCACCGCCGCCTCTCCAGCCCTTCTGTGATTACCCTTCCAGCTGCTAGGCACTGGCGAGAAAGAGGAGGAGGCGAGAAACTCCCACCGACACACAGAGGTGAGTCCCGAGCAGAGCATCCTCCATCCTTGCCTCCCTCGCTCCCTCCCTCCCTCTCATCCCCTCCATCCTCCCCTCCCTCCCGGCTCTCCAACCCTCCCGCCCTCATCCTTCCCAACATCCCTCTCTCCTCTCCCCTCCTTTCTCCCTTCCAGCCTTTCTTTCAACCCTTTCTTCCTCTCTCCCAGCCCCACTTCCTTCCCACCCTTTCTTTCTTCCCAGTCTTCCTTTCAGCCGCTCTCCCTAGAGCGCAGCTCTGCATCCTTTTCCTCTTGTCTTCATCTCTTTTCCCTCCTTTCTTCACCCCTTCTCTGGTGGCAGGTCCCTTGCCTGCTAAACTGTCCGGATTCAGGGGCTTCCAGAAAATTGGACACATATACTGGGAGACACTCTTGCACAGTGGATGCCTTGCATATGCCTGTGCTATTTGGATTAAGGGTCAAGTTGGAAAGAGTACTAGGAACTGTAAGGAGAAGAGGCTCGAGGAAAAAATCTATGGATTTGTGCTGTGTTAGTGGGGGTGGGGAGGGTTGTCACTTTGACATGTGGCCAACAAACCCCTCCATCCCCCTGTAACATTTTCTTTTTTCCTCCTGGGAATTACATATTCCCAGTGTGTGTCTCACTAATTTAAAATCCAGCTTTCACTGCTTCGATTGTCCCTGTGAGAAGCCACGAGGAAAGAGAACAAGAGAGAAAGAGGGGAGGGGAGAGAAGGGTGGTGGCAGTGGACGCTTGTGTCCTTTTCCTTAGGCCTCTTTGAATTAATATTTTCAAACCACCCGCCTAACATTGGGCTTGGAATTGAACCTGTGTGTCCTTAGTCCTGCCTCTGTGTACTTCAAAAGCAGAAACTCTCTAAACTTTAATGCGTGTATCCACATTATTATTTATGGAATGTTTTCATCAGCACACAAAACACTAAGGTAGACTGATTTGAGAAAATAGGGAGCAAAAGGGTGGAAGAGATGCACTTTGTTCATTATGGGTTTATTTCTAAAGGAGAGCAATAGATAGGTAGTTTTTGGAGTAATGAGGTTATACTCTGCAGGCTTGTACATATACCTTTTTGATCGCATTAGCTGCATTATAGCCTTTAGCAGATGACCTTACACCCTCTCATCCACCATACATGAATTGTGCAGGTGTTTGAGGAGAACCATGCTTTGTGATTCTCTTTGTGGTTTACATTGATGGCAAAGTTGAATTAGCTTTGGGATCATTATTAACAATTTAAAATTTCACTTGTTTTTGCATCACTTACTTTCACCAAATTATATATTTTACTTTGCTTTCTTTAGCTTACACTCCAATCCCTTCCGTTATGTATGTTAATAGTAATTTGGCAGTTTTCCTTTTTGCAAGCATTGCTGCTGAAAAGTTTATTTATATTTGGCGGGACTGCCATGCCTCAGAATGTTTAGTGTATTCATCAGTCAGAAAGGTCAACAAACAGTATAAGTACAAATAAAAATGGAGCCTTTAGAAGCCTGTATTTTGCCCTGTCTCCTTAAAAAATAATCTTAATATCTGTAAAATAGCTGTGTTTTGTGTTTAATAGTTGTGTGGATAGGGACTGAAATTAATGGTGGTTTCAATGAAGCTGCCGGTAAAAAAACTATTCTGTGGAGCAAATTATTGATTTTTTCTTTTTCTTTAAATTATGATATGCCAGTGGTGCAATATGCACTTTTGCATTTTATGAGAATATGAAGCAGGAGTTGAGATGAAGAGAATTACCTTTCAAAGTGATTGAGTGCTAATTTGATTAGGCGCTGTTACAGTTAATCATCTGAATCAGTTTTTAGGAAGTGTGTGGTATTAGGAGTGATGGACCCACCCCTTGCCCTAACTCTCCTTGGTAGGAATGCAATTCTATTAATGGCTTGGCTGACTCCAAAGCTATTGTGGTAGAAGTTTAGTTCAATTATGACTGTTAGCAACATCTTGATACAGAATCGAAGTCAACCCTGTCTGTATTTGAATGGTTACATTACTTAATAATGGACACAGTTGTAGATGAGAGTGTGTGCTATTGTTGATGATGTTCTTTTTCCTGGAATGCCATGAAGCTAGTAGAAACTTTGATAGTGATTATGTATGCAATTAATAAGTTAGTCCTATCCTAATGTACTTTCAGATGACTTTTCCCTTCCAATATTTCCACTGCTCTTTGTGGGGCTTCATTGATGTGAGTGTGGGGAGGAGACAGCTCCCCTGTCAGCCTGCTGGTTTTCTATTGCAGCTTGCTATAATGTGGGCATGTGTGTGCCTCAGTTTTTAATACTGTATTTACTAGAAAAAGAAAGGTACCTTTTATTTGTTTCCTTTGTAAACATTCATTGACTTAGTGAAAACAAAATATACAAGGTTATTAAATAAAATACTTGTCTCCAGCATGATTTTGAGAAAGACTTGAGTAAAATTAATAAAATATGAAATAGGAGAGGACCTAGTATCTTACAGAAGTAGCCTGCTACTCTGACTATATTCCAGTTTACAGATAAAGAACAACTTCTGATGGATTTCATTTCTACAGGTTTCTGCCTTTAGTTTAATGGAACTTTAAGAATGTATAGTACAAATAAAACCCAACAGAACATTTTGTGCACCCTATAGGAAATATTCTGGAACATTCTTTGTGCTTCCCTCACTCAGAACTCTTAAAACCTGTCTAACCCTGTGCTGAGTGGAATAAAGTATTCGAAAGAAGTAAAAGACACTCTCTTTCTTAGCTTACATTCCGGTTGAGAAAAACAGGCATTTGCATGAGGTCATATTTCACAGTAGCAAAGAATAAGGTCTTTGGAGAGAGCTTTAGGTTTAAGTACATGCTCTGCTTAAGTAGTAGAGCGTTTGCCCTTATATACTATTTAAGTTTTTTTTATCTACAAAATGGGAATTATGGTAGCATCTGATTCATGTGATTGCTTTAAGGGTTAAGTGTGGTAAGCACAGTATTTGGTACAAACAAAGCATGTATTAAGTAAGCATATTATAATTATATTGAGGAGAAATGCTTTAAAAACAATCCAAGACCATATCTGATTATGTGCTGGAAAGAAATGAAGACCAAGTGTTAGAGGAGTTCTAAAGAGGATCGATGTTTCTGTAGCCAGGGAAAGATTGAACTTGGATAGAGACTCCTGGGAAGAATTCATGCAGAGTGGGTACCACAGCTGGCAAAGCAGCGAGGGAAGAAGCCTGGTGTGTTGGGAAGACTGTTACTGAAATTTTTGACATCCTGGTGAGTGTATTAAAAGATATGAGATATGTACAGTCAGAGTGACTGCACTGTCAGTTGGGCTAAGACAACTTCTTGTGCAGGTGCATTTTACAACAGAATGAATGTGCAGCTACCCAGGAGAGCTTGTTTTCTATCTCACCCAAAGCTCCATCCCAAGACAGGGAGGAATCCAAGGTCTGTGTCAAAGGGAGAACCCAGATTATTGCTTTTATCCTTTTATTTAACTTCAAGGCATAAAGACAACTCGACCCTTTTAAACAACAAAGATTTAATATTATGAACATTATGATAAATATGATTATTACAACCCTGTCTTATTTTGCTTTAACCCATGAATATTTCAGGACTGTGTCTTGGGGAATAATAACCAGGATTATTTTATGTTGACATATACGAAGCCATTGTTTGTTAGGGTAATCGTATTTTTAAGAACTTTATGTCCACTTTGTTGTTGACTTTGCTTAATACCACACGCAGCTCATTTTTTTTTTTTTTTTTTTTGGTGGTGGTGGGTATTCAAGGTCATTAAAGATTCCAAATGGGTTATGTGCTTTCGGGTGTTTTGCTGGGAGATGAAGATGGGATGGAGACAGAACATCTATCTGGGAATGAGCACTGAGCAAGTTAAATAGCTTAGTGTGGGGTGGCGGTTGCTCACTGGCTAAGTTGCCAGTGAGTCTTTTGGTAAACCTTTATCCTTGGTTGCTGTTCAGTAACTGTTTTGAAATATACATCCATGAAATATTTATCCAACAGCATAAGTGATCTAATTAAATTATTTTATTAAAAAGGGATCTCTAGAAAATTATACCTGCTGGTAATAAATGTCAGTGTTTATAGTGCTCATGTTTAATCCATTTTAAATAGACACAATTTCATTGCTTTCTCCAACATGGTGCTTTTGTTATATTTACTATTTTGTAGTTCTAATGATACACAAAATTGGCTTCCTGAATTTTATCTTAAGATACATATAACCTGCATGGACATCAAAAAGCCTGCAGTTTAACAGTATGTAAATGTAGCATTTTTATTTTATACTTTGATAGTTTATCAGTTGTCTGATGTTTTAAAGATTCAGCACATCTAAATAAAACATTTTCAAATGTCTTACCTCTAGTCAATTTCATATTAAAACACCAGTGATTTTTGACAAATTTTACTTTTAGACAGTTTCATTTTCCTTATAAGTGAATTTTACCTTGGAGATGAGTTCTAACTCAACCACAAATATGTATTCTATAACTCTTTGAAATTATTACTTATAACACGTTATAAAAAACATAAAGTGATAGTCTGACTTTATAAAGCTGAATTTTATAGAACTTTTATGTCTTTTTTTTTAAAGGCTACCTGCGTGTACAACTCTTAGACTGTTATTTTTCAGCTCTGAAGACACGGTGCATTAGTAGGAGTGAAATCAGCAGTTGTGGATGGAAAATGGTGGCCACACAGAAAAGTGGAGTATGGATGAGATGAAATGAGCTCATTTTGTTTCATCTCGAGCTGAAAATTTACAGCTGCCTGTTTAATTAGGGGTTTTCTATATCTTTGCTCTCCCACAGATACAATCCACATTGTAGTTGTTTTAAAACATCCACATGTATACACACATATATATGTGTATACATGTGCATGTTTTTTCAGTTGACAGTCTTTAAAACTAGATCACAGGTGAAAAACATATATGTAAAACCAGGTGCTGGTTTTTCAGTATCTTACTGTTTTTTTCACTAATCTTGCTATTTTGTTTGCTTGGATTTTGGGGAGGAACCAGGTAACACAACACTTGTGGGAGCTTCCTGATTGGGACAGAGGTCCAGAGGAGCCAATACCCTAACTTACTCCGTCGTTTTTACATTAAATAAATAGACATGCGATCGAGGTTCGGGTAAAATAAATTATGTAACTTTATAAGATTCCGAGGGCCATAGAAACATAAATAGGACACTTTTGATATGTTCATGTTGTGTAAATTGAGCCAATGTTGTTTATCCTGTATCTGCAGTAAATCCAAAATCTTTTTTTCATGACCCCTTGGTGTTTCACAACGAAAGCCACGAACTCTTGATGGAGACATGTCTGTTCTCTCACAGTCTACACAGAAACAACAACGACCCTCCATAAATGACAAAGGGTCTGATGTTATCATCCGTTTTTATTGTGATTAGACTATATTTTGGTGAGAAGCCAGTCACCCAAGTGTATCTTAAATTCACAGGGCCTGAAGTAGTTGGTAAATATCATTAATCCTAGTTCTAGGAAAGGGAAGCTCACAATTGAAAGTTTACTATGACTCTTCATTTTTTCTTCAGGCCTTGATAGCTACTGGAGTTAATTTACAAAATACTTCTTTTTCCTTCTTAAATATGCAGAAATGGCATAAAGAGATCTATATAGAACGCATCAGGTCCTGGCTAGTGAGGCTCAGTGGAATGAGCGCAGGCCTGCGAACGGAAAGGTCCCTGCTTTGGTTCCTGGTCAGGGCACCTGCCTGTGTTGTGGGCCAGGTCGCTGATTGGGGGTGTGTTAGAGGCAGCTGGTGGCTGTTTCTCTCCCACATTCATGTTTCTCTCCCTCCCTGTCTCCCACCCTTCTCTTCTCTGTAAAAATAAAGAAATAAAATCTTTAAAGAAAGAACTCATTGGAAAAAAGGTCTGCATTTAAATTTATCTCCCTATTCAAGTATATGTTCTATGTATTTTAAAAATCACATTACCTAGCATGAATTCATTCAACAGGAATTTTTTAAATCCCTGCTCTGTGCAGAGCATTGGGCTAGAGGTTATACTTTTATAAAAGCAAGGAATGAGGAATCAAGACACCTGTGTTCTTCCTCTAGGTTTTCAGCCAACTGATTAGTTGTATGACTAGATAAGCCTCAAACTCTCTGAAGCTGAATAATGTTTATTTTAAGTGACTTGAACTGGATGATCTATAGAGTGTCTTCTAGCTATAAAATTCTGTAATTCCACATGTAATTTTTTGTAAGAATTTCATGGCGTAATGACTTATTTCTTACTATGTCCCATTGTTTTTTTCTTTTGAAACATAAACTGCTTGCTGCATGAGAAAAACCTTCATCTTCAGTGCCACAGGCTTTCCGTTTTTCAAGAAAATTCCAAATTTGGCTTCACAGAGCCTCTGGACTAAGGGAGAAATAAGAAGCATTTCCCTTTCTTACCTGCCCATCCTTCCTTGTTCCTTTTTGAAATCCTTCCTGAACTGAAGGTACAAGTCATTTGCTACCTTCACGTGGGGACTAGCCTAAAGTACAATTGGCTTGTTTGAGTGATGTCACTGTCTTGGAAAGACTACATGGCATTTATCCATTTAGAATAAGATATTTATTTAAGAAATTCCATATACTCTAAAGTTAATATTTTTGTCTAGCTTATCTCTTAATCCTATCCTATAGAACTATGTGGTTGTCAGTCTTTCTACCAAGCCAGCTCCAAATTCCCATTAAAATTTTTGTAATCAAATTTGCTGATGTATATTTCTATGTGTAATGAAGCACACCCATTTAAAGTACTGTTGTGTGTTGACAAATATACCTGTGTAACCACCACTGCAGTTTAGATATAAAATATGTCTGCTGCACCCCAAATTTCTCTTCTGCTTGATTTGCTTTCATTTCTGTACATTAGGTTTTCCTGTTGTAGAAATGGATAGAGATTGAATCATATAATATGTACTCATTTTGGTCCCCTTCTTTCATCAAGCATAATGTTTTTGAGATTTGTAAGTGATTCTGGGTATATAAACTTTGGAAGAAAATGCAGGAAAAAAATCTTTGTGATTCAGGGTCAAAGATGTCTTAGCATGCAAAAGACACTACTCATAAAATTATAAGAAAAGGATAAATTAAACTTTATCAAAATTTTAAAAAGAACATGAAAAGACACCTGATTTGCTGGACTTGTGTATCTGTGTATACCTGAAAAAGGACTATTCTAGTTGTATGTAGCACTCCGTATCTCAGTAAGAACACAAACCATCCAGCTAAAAATGAACAAGGTATCTGAAAAGATATTTTACACAAGACGATGTACAAATGACCAATGAACATATGAAGAGACATTTAACTCCATTATTCACCCAAATAATGAAATTAAAAAACTACTGTATGATACCACTATGTTAACATTGGAATGACTACATTTAAATAGACTGACGATATTGAGTTTTAGAGAGGATGTAAAGTAACAGAAGCACTCATAATTTGCTGGTCGGAATGTAACACCTTACGAAATACTTTGGCAGCCTTCCTGAATGCTAAAAATACTCTTATACCATACAACCCCAAAATTCCACTCCCAGGTGAAATTAAAACATATGCACAAAGACTTTTACATGAAAATTAATATCAGTTTTACTCATATTAGCGTCAAACTAAAACCAATCCAAACTTACACCAGATTCCCATTTTAAAGTTATTTGTTTGAAGCAGAAAACAAAGCTGCTGCTATGTTTTTTTTCAAAGAGATGTGCTATTTACTATGTGTAACCTGGCAGCAGAGGAAAAGGAATACATTCAAAAATATTTGTAAACATAACACGAAATCCAGAGGTGGGTGGCTCTAGGCATCAGACCTAGGCATAGCTTCTCCCCTCTGCCCATCTCTGTATTCTATGCCCTCTGTGTCCAGACCTCAAACTCAGCCAGTGGTGTGATGGCTGCTCTTCTAAGTATATCATACAGCATCAATGTCTCTTCCGTGAAAATGAGGCAACTTTTGACAAAAGCTTCCTAACCTCTAATCTCACTGGCCAGCACTGGATCACATAGCCGTCCCTAGTCCAGTCAGTAGCAAGGGGAAGAGGACACCATGAACAATAGGCTTAGACTAACCAGGGTCCCCCTGCTGGGGCTGGGGCTGGGGTCTGGGTGAGCTTTCCCTGAAGTACATGGCTGTGTGGAGGATGTGAAGGGGAAAAATGAGTTGATGGCAGTTCCGTTAAGAAAAAGGGAGGGGTAGGAAGGTTGGGTAAGTGAACAGTAGTGTTATAATTTAATTTAGAAATCTTCCTGATGTTCTTAGGCTTGTGGCAAAGAAGTTCAAGCAGAAAGCTAGGTTTGTAGGAAAAAAGGAACAAAGACATTTAGATCCTAGTTCACAGCATGAACTGGAAGGGGAGGGAGTCTAGATCCAAGGGAATAATTCAGAGTGGGCAAGCATACAAATAATGACAAGCAGAGCTGGGCACATGGGAGCCTTGGAGTTGGGTCAGGAGGCAGAAGTCCCTGCTGGCAGTAGTCCGGAATCCAGGCAGGCAAACTCGATTGCAGTTTGCCCATCTGTGAAATCAGGACCTCAGGCAAGAAGATTTTCTTTCATGTTTTGCTTGTTAGGGCAGAAACTAAAACAGTAATTATTCTCCTTTTTAAAGGTGTTCTCAATCACTTTAGATGTAACTTTGTCAAGGATAGGAGCCATACCTTGTTTTTCTTTCCTAATATTTCTGTTACAATTCTGGGCCCAGATTACTTCCTTAATAAGTGCTAACTGATTGAATCAAGTCTCTGAACTCATTCTATCTTTGAACAAACCCTGCAGATTTCTGGTTAAACAAGTTATTAAAACCACTGCTTTGGGAACACAGCCCTGGATCTATATATGAGTAAAATATAGTAGTTCTTGGCCTCATGAATTGACCATCTAGTAGACTGAAAAGTACCTGAACAGTTTAATACCAGAAAGAACCTGATAACTCCGCAGTGGCATGGGTCTAAAGCCCAGGCAGACATAGAACCAGAAGCATTGCTGTAGCGATGGATGGGAGAGAGATGCGGGAAGCCATGACTTTGTATGAGTACCTTTTAATTCAGCCCTGCCTTGGTCTGGGAACTGGGACAGGGCTGAGCCAGCAGGACCATGGGATTAATGAGCTAAGCAGTGGGAGAGGCGAAATCACAGCCAGGAGCACTGAAGCTGGGACTCTGCTAACTGCTCTGGACACAGCTGAAAAGTGGGACTGGAGTGAACGGAGAGGCTGGGAATCAGGAAATATTTTGACACTATCAGCATAGGGGTATCTCAAGAATGAAATAATGGAAGATGCATTGTTTCAAAAAGAACACGTTTGTTTTTGAACTTGCATCAATACATGTTCATTGTAGGATATCTAGACAATAACAAGGAAAAGACATTTGAGAATAAAAATTAACGGAAGTCCAACTCTCCAGTGAACATTTGGTGAATTTCTAGTTATTTGTTTTTGTTTTTTCCCCGATGAGTATATCTGAGTTTATCATGTCAAAATCTTTTTAAAGCAAAGCTGAGATCATAAACACACACACACACTGTGTGTGTTCTATTTTTTTAAGTAAATATATTGAGCATTTCCTAGGATAATAAAAGTCTTTTTCCACATTAATTTCAATGTGACACTACATTGATTGGAATGTAAGTTTCCAGTTTTTGGCTACCTTCAGAGATAAAACATTTGTGCTATCTACCTTCAAATATGGGCTTTGTTGTGGGCAGGAGGTTAACTTTGGGAGCCCCAGGATAGTTCCTTAAAGGCGTAGGTGGTCAGTGTCTATATATTGAGATTTTTAAATATTTATTTAAATGGTAACATGGTGTTCTATACCTCATTTTCGCTTTACATGTAGCTTAGCTGATAACACGAATGTACACACCGTTACTGTTTAACTGCTGCCTCTTATTCTGTAGTGTGATTGTGTTTTGGTTTATTTAATCCTTATGTTTTCATAGACATTAAGTTCCTGATATTTTTCTGTTTTAAACAATGCTGTGGTAAATAGCCATATGTACTAGATTTTTTGTTGTTTTTTTTTTAAGTGTAGACGGATAATTTTGGATTCATAAGGTATATGCATTTTAGATTTTAATAGTTGATGTCCAATATCTCTTTGAAATAATGGTAATAATTTACATTATACCAGTAGATCTGGAAATACCTATTTCCTTACCCTTTTACCAATACACGATTAATTTAAGCTTAAAGAAGTTTACCAATGAATAGGTAAGAGTGGTATCTCATTGTTATATGAATTTGTTTCTCTGATTTGTAGAGAGGTTGATTCTCATTTTCTTTCATTTTTTCCTAATGGCCTAATATTTTGTGTGTGCTGTGATGAGTGAGTGTGTTAATATGTTTACCTAGGTTTTTCAACTGGATTATTTATCTTATTATAGTTTACAATATTTATTTTTATTCTCTGGATATAAAGAATTTTGTGGTTGTTTCTGAAGTAATGAAATACTATCATAGCTTAGAGTATATTGTGATACCTGGTAAGTGATGGTTTTTTTCCCCCCAAAATTTCTTGTCTCTTTTTTGTACCTTTTCTTTAGAAGGATATGATAACTAGGTTTTCAAGTTTCATAAATCACACCCTTGATGTTTTAACTGATACTATATTTAATTAAAGATAATCTGAGGGAGAAGTAACAACTTTCTAATTTACAGTCATTCTGTTGGCATGTTTTTTCCTATGAAGAAAAAAATGTATGACACTGCAGGGCATAAAAACAAATGACATTTATTAAGAAGAGACAGTTCATGGTTCACATATATATGTGTATATATGTATATACACACACATATATACACATATGCATAAACATGATAAAATGTTACTCATATTTTTCTTCAAATTTTAAGTTAAATTATTTTTCTTCTATCTTAGATTTAGTGTGAATAATTCCTCATATGTGAAGTATATTGTACTGTGGTCTAAACACCCTTTTTTGTTTTACAAAGTATTCTCAGTGTTCGTTTCTTCCTTAGTATCCCAGATGTTACTGTATTAATACCAATGCAGTATCATTGTGAACCTTTCTCTTTGGAATAAGCAGTGTATACCTGGACTTCTTACAGTAACTTCCAAATGTTTACTTAGCCCTTTTCTAGGCCTTTCTGTGTATTTTTAAAGTGACATTCTGTGGGGGACTTTTCAATGGCATGGCCGTGTCTTTTCTAGAGTTTGAACTGGGCTGAGTGAACAGCGCTCCCGTGGTGGTGATAACATACTGACAATGTGCATGATGTTAAACTTTCAAAAGTTTATCTAAATGACTGTATTCTTTGGCTGTCTGATACTTTAAGTATTATTTTGTCATATTTTCATACTGCAGCTGTTATGCTGAATACCATCTTCATCCTACATTCAGCATTGCTTTTTAAGAAATGTTTAAATACCAAGACTGCAAACTGCTAAGAAGCTTTGAAAGTATCCCGTTCTAGCCCGGAATTTAGTTTTTTGGGACTAGATCTTTTTCAGACTTCAGGGGAAAGTTAACTTTGGTATTATTTTCATGATCTCCTTTTATCATAAAAAATGGTTACTTTGAGAATCTTTCCATGACTCCGCCAATTAAGAAAATGGGCAAATTGCCTTGAACTAACTGTAATTATCCAACTGGTCTAGGCTTTATGCATGCATGTCAGTATTGATTTATCATTACTGATCCCACCACATCAAAACCCTGTGATCCATAATAAGATATTATAGATGATATAAGTTTGCTATTGAAAGCAGGGGTTTTCTTTATATAGTATTGAATATGGATGTGAAAATAGCAAGTGGCAAGTCACAGAATTGAAAGATATTTTTTATTAGTGCTGAATCACTAAATCTACTTTTTGAAAATGTGGTTAACATTATATTAGTTCCGTCTTTCCATAAAGAATTATGCAAATAAATATGTTACAATGATACTAATATCCTAAGTTTGAACACTGTTTTCAATGAGCCGCATATAGCTGTTTTTTGTTCTAGCATGTTTAAATAATTAGAGATAAATTTTTCTGATAAAATTATCTTGACACTTGGCTGCCTTGGGAGAGAATTTCGTTTGCTCTTGTTGTGATGAATAGCTGGTCTCTTAAATCCAGGTGTGTTATATTTTATGGTGGTTCATCTTAACTTACTGTTGCAGAATTGTTTTCAGATGAAACCAGTTAATATGTAAATATTCCTTTTCAGTAGTTTCTTTAAAATGTTTTATTTAAAATTATAGGTATGTGACATTATAAAAAGTTTTCTCGAGTGGAATGTTAACTTTGAACAGATTTTATTTCTATCATTATAATTATTAAGCAACTTATACTGTTAGTATTTTGCCTTTCATTCAAAAAGTACAGATATTTACTAATATATAAATATTGGACACTTGTATACTAAAAATTTCAAAACATCATGGAGAGAAATGGAAAGACCAAAACAAATGGAATGACATCGGTGTTCACAAATGGGAAGACTTAATATTGTTAAGGTGGTAGCATTCCCTAAATTAATCTACAGATTCACTGCTATTACTATCAAAATCCCAGCTGCCATTTTTGCCAATATTGACAACCTGGTCCTCAAATTCATATGGGAAGCAAGAATAGCTAAACCAGCTTTAAAAAAATTGAAGGATTCACACTTCTCAGTTTCAAAACTTACTGCAAAACTACAGTAATCAAGACTGTGCGGTACAGACACGAGTGTACACGTGTAGATCTGTGTGATGGGATTGAACATCTATGAACAAACGTACACGTTTATTGCCAGTTCCCCCGCCCCCTGCCCACCAGCAAGGGTGACAAGATGATTTAATAGGAAAAAAGTAGCCTTTTCAACAAATGGTGCTGTGACAACTTGTATCCCTTTCCTTAGCCTATATATATATTTTTAAATATAAATATATATATTTTAAAAACCCTTAAAATGCACATGGACCTAAATGTAAGAACTAAGGGGAGGGAGGTGGGGAGCACTGGGAGGTGGTCTGGGATGGGAGTAAAAGACAGAAAACTATACTGAAAAACATTTTAAAAAAAAGTAAAAAAAAAAATAATAAAATAAAAAGAGTAAAATTATAGATTCAATTAAAAAAAATAAATAAATAAAATGCTACCTATTGTATATTGTCTGATAGTATTAAAAATAGCTTTAAGAGGAAATGTTACATGTATATGAATATTGTATTTTATAACGTATGCTTCCATCATAAAACATTTATTATAAGCTAAAAAAAAAAAAAAGAACTAACTATAAACTTCTTAGAATAAAAATTGATTAAATACCCTGGCTGTTGTAGCTCAGTGGATTGAGCATGGGCCTGTGAACCGAAGGATCGCGGTTTGATTCCCAGTCAGGGCACATGCCTGGGTTGCCGGCCAGTTCCCAGCAGGGGACACACAAGAGGCAACCACACATTGATGTTTCTCTTCCTCTCTCCTTCCCTTCCCTCCTAAAGATAAATAAATAAAATCTTTAAAAAATTGATTAAACTTCTCATGACCTTGGATTAAGCCAATAATTTCTTTGTTGTGACAACAAAAGCAAACACAGCAAAAGAAACAAAAATATAAATTGGACTCCATCAAAATGAAAAACTATTATGTATCCGTTGGCGATAAGAGATCAGGCAGGGTAAAGGATAAAGAATGGCCACTGGAATAGTTACACAAGAAGCAGAGCCCATGTTGACCTTTGCCAAAGTAGCTTTGGGCCAGTAGGCTGCTCAGAAATTGGAAACAATATTGAATGGAGGAAATAGTAAGAAGAGACAAACTAGAAGTTTTGAGTTTCAGAGTTGTTTGGTAGAGTTGGGTGCTGAAAGGCAAGAGAGGGGGCAGTTTAAAGGGAAGGTTTAGTTTAGTTTTGTTTTGTTTTAAGTCAAACTACTTGAGTGGGAAATCATTCTAGGTAGGGAGTTCATTAGCAAATCAGTGTCTTCAAGTAGGTAGAAAGCGATGAATTTAGAATGTTACCACTTTTTAAAATTTGTGCTTCATCTGCATAATTTCTGTTATTTCTACCTTACTGTAAAGCCCAAGTTAGACAAAACTTGGTGGAGGAGGAAAGAACAAGAGGTCATTATGCCTTGCTTTGTATAGCAGATGGATTGCCAAAGCCCAGTTTTATAATTGTAATCACCATTTGCTATCATAACCATTAAAGAAGTTATGATGTAAAGAAATCCTTTTGTTACATTAATGCCGCGACTTGTTTCTATTTGTTAGTGAATAGTTATTTTCCTATATCTTGCTTAGAGAGAAGAGTAAATGACTTACATATGTTCCTTCTCCCATTCTTTCATTTTACATGTGTACAACAAATCAATTTATAAGTGTTGAGTTGCAAGACTGGTTAAGTTCCTAATTCTTACATTGAACAAAAGCGTTGAAAACATGAAGGGTTTGTCCTCAGATGTGAACAATAGATTGGGTTTCCAAACTTGGGAAATAATCATATGTTATGATTTTGCATTTATATACCTACTAATTAGGAAATTAAATGATATTTCCATAGCAACAGAAGCAGTCTCTTTGTACACTTGTATTATGTCTGCAATAATACACAACAGGGTGTCCAAGAACATTAAACCAAGGTCCAAGACAGGCAAGGTGTGTAAGTATTGACAAATGAGTAGGTACAGGGGGTGTTATTAGATTTCTAAAAGTGATATTTGAGTCTCTAAAATAATGTTAATAAGTTTATTATTATTTTGTATTAGTAAATATCTTAAGTATTAACCCACCAAATAAATAATGGTATTGAAAAGAACAAAAGGACTTTCCTGAAATCTGTCACATACACTGAATTTGGTAAATGACTTCTCCAGCCTAAAGAATTCAGCCAGCGTGTCATGGTGTGCTTAGAGATGCTGAATTAACCAATTTCTCCATGAGTTATTGTATTGCAAAGTCTTACATAATTTTTCTAAGATCATCTCTTTTTCATTTTATCAACCAGACTGTATTAAAGAATATAGTTTGGTAATTATGGTATGTAGCCAATTAATAGTTAAAAAAATTAAAAATCTAATTTGTGAAAAACTGCTACAAAAATAACCTAGGAAAAAATCTTCGTGACTATTTAATTTGATATTGAGTAGGAAATGCCTTTCTAAGCATAAAAAAGCAGAAATTTAAAAGTAAACAACTGATAGATTAAATGTGGTATACATTTTTAAATAGTAAAAAAAAGGATAAAGTAAAGTAAGAAACTATACATACAAAAGATTTGAAATGTATGATGAACAAAGTCTTTATCTATTTCTTGGTTAATGAACTCAGTAAATAAAAAGTCCCAAATAATTCTTTCAAAATAAAAAGCTATTTTTCCAATGAATACATTTTGTTTTATAATGAGGAAGAAAGAAAAATTATAACCAGAAAGAAGTTGTGATAAATAGCACATAAAATTGGGCATTTTGCAGTTGTGTACCTTTTTGTGTCGTTTATTCTTAGATTTGACCTTACTATACAGTGACATAATCTTATATATATATTTATTTTTAATAAGCAATAATTTATTCTCAGATATAAATGCTAACAGAGTTTGACTTTCAAGAGATAGATCAAATATGAAGAGAGATGAAAAAGGCACTGAAAAGATATTTCCAGAAACAATTAAAAGCAGTGACAATAAGGTAATAGAGATTCATTTTATATTTCTTCCAAGCTCCTGTGTGGCTGCACAGTGTCATCTTTGTTGAAAAGCTGAGAAACTGTCCACCCAATTGTAATAGTTAAGATCCCCTTTGCCATAAAATATCTCTATAATGTTGTTGGAATGTTCAGGTGAATAGCACTCAGGTACTCTTCTGATTTAGGCATTAATCATGTTGACTAGGTGATACCCAAGCTTCCTGAGGAGAGGGAATGTGGAGAGATAATTTTTAGAGATATCACCATGATGAGTGGCTCAAGCTGAAAGGGAAAGAGAAGTTGCCCAAAAGTCAGAGATACAAAAGAAAGTTTCATCTGGATTCACATCTTTAGCCTCACTTTCCTGAACACCTAGGTTTTTTGTAGCTTAATTTGTCAAGAGCTGAGAGGTAGAATTAATCAGGTGAGAGCTTGATCACTCACTGTTCTGTTGATTTTGACTATGCGTTCATTCCAATTAAGATGGAAACTCTACCCTGGCTGTTGTGGCTCAGTGGATTGAGTGTGGGCCTGTGAACCAAAGGGTCACCAGTTTGATTCCCAGTCAGGGCACATACCTGGTTGCAGTCCAGGTCCCCAGTTAGAGGGTGTGTGAGAGGCAACCACACATTGATGTTTCTCTCTCCCTCTCTTTCTTCTTCCCTTTCCCTCTCTCTAAAAAATAAGTAAGTAAAATCTTAAAAAAAAAAAAAAAAGATGCAAACTCTATGGTGTGTCATTATCCAGATTGGTAGGAAGTGGGGGTAGATTTAGTTGATCTTAGCTTCTCAACAGGCCACCCTAACTGATATACAGCCTCATAGTGAAACTGCAAGATCTAAAGAGATTCGGATATTCCTGATAACTGTAGTACCATTTTAAATCCCACAATTATGACAAATATTTTTCTCACATGATAATGGTCAATATGAACACAAATTACAGCAAGGTTTCCTGGGTGATTAAATTAACATTTGCCTCTAAGTATCTGTAAGGAAGATATGTGTGTGCGTGGTCACATTTGTTTTCACCTCATCCCCTTCTCTCATCAGCCCCAGGGATTTTAGTGGCAGTTGCCTCTGTCTCTTGGTCTCCCTAGTTGCCTTTTGTTCTTTACCTGGGATTCTCATGTTGCTCATCCCTTTTGTCATTGTTGGGTGAACTGAGAATTCTTTTCTTCAGTGTCTGTGCCCTTTTTCAAAATGTGCATGTGGAGGGCAAACAAACAAACAAAAAAACCCAAACAAAACAGAAACAAACACTAAACAAACAAAATGCTGAAAGTAATTCTGTTGGTGAGTTGAGGAAATAACTTTTTAAGCAATGATTTGACCTGCTTGTTCCACCTTTCTGCCTTGTCATGACATGTCTGCCTTTTCTAGAAATTAGCAGTGCCTTGCACCAAATGCTTATAAGCCAACTTTGTTTCTCATTGCTTTCCTCCAGTTTTGATATTGTGGGATTTTGTCGTCTTTTCTCTTAGAACGCTCTGCCCACACTCTGTTCCTGCCTCCTATCACTTCATGTTCTTTTTCATGCCCTTACGTCACATTTAATCCCTTTATCCTTTTGCTCCTGTGGTGCCAGTTTCTATGTCTGGATTTTTTTTTAAACATTTTCCAGTGACGGTGAGAGGAATCATGTATCTGACCTTAGAAAACCCAGCTTGAGTAGAAGAATCTTTCTGGCAGGGCAGCTAAGGCATTTGTCCCTTAGGAGCCAAATCAGTCTTGGTGATCAGACTTGATTCTTGCTCAGATTAAAGGGTTCCTCTGGCAGCAAAGGTTCTTTGCTGCCCAACCCCGAGATGAAATTAACACGTGGGAATCATCAGAACCACTTTTACTTTTATACCATAAGTACTCACCATGCCAGTTACGTTTACATCCTAGAAGAATGTAATAATTGCTTTCAACACATATTTATTGAATTGCCCTCTGTGTCTTTCTTTTCCTCTTGAAAGGAAGCTATGCATACATCTTACCTTGATATCAGTAAGGTTTTAGATAATAGGACTTTATACTCTTACATTTCAAACTAAAAGTTTAGGATTATTTACATATGCATCATTTCGTTTGGTTTAGCTTTCTTCAGTAAGAAAATATAACAATCATTGATTCAAATTTTGATAAAAAAATGTGATCATGATCAAACCAAGAGAGACAGTGGTTATTTAGATTTCATTTACTCAACATGCATGTATGAAATCAAGGTCACAAAACCATGCTTTAAAATACCAAGATATATTTTTGAAATTTAAATTTTATTTTTTAAATTACAGTTTACATTTAGTATTATTTCGCATTAGTTTCAGGTGTACAGCATAGCGATTAGATAATCATATACTTTGCAAAGTGTTCCCCCTGATACTTGCAGTACCTACCTGCATCATACGTAGTCATTATATTATTTACAGGGTGGGGCAAAAGTAGGTTTACAATTGTTCACAAGGAAAATAATGCAATAATTAATAATAATAATAATAATAATAATAATAATAATATAAGAATAAACTGTTTCTCATACAACTGTAAACCTACTTTTGCCCCACCCCGTATTCCCTAGTGTTGACTTTACATCCCTGTGACTGTTTTGTAACTGCCAATTTATACTTTTGAATCCCTTCACCTTTTTTCACCCAGCCCCCCAGACGCCCCACATCTGGCAACCATCAGTCCATTCTCTGTATCTACGAGGCTGCTGTATCTATGAGTCTGTTTCTATGAAACGCCAAGACAATTTGTGAAAACCAAATAAGGGAGAACACAAATTTGAAAACAATTTTTTTCAAACTCTATAGCCTAAAAATTATGGACATAGATTCTGGAAAGATGGTGCTACAGTCGTAATTATTTAACAATGAAGGGAAATTACTTGAACAAAGAAGTTGTCAGAATGTACTTTTAACCATAACATATCAAAAAAAGGTATCGGAGAACCGTATACTTACTCTACTTTTATTGTCTAAAACTGTTTTATTTATTTATTTTTGAGAACTTGAGCAAGCCAGTGTTGAATATTTGGTCGTGGTGTTTCGTTACCCTTAGCAATAGTGAGGGACTACTTTATTGGAATAGTGATGCAAAACACTGTGGAAAACACAGGGTACTGAAATACGTGTTGAATGAGGAGAGTGGGGAGATAGAGAATATGTCCTCAATACTTAGGAGATTTTGTGAGTGGAAATAGGGGGTGGACTGGGAATGGTGTCATTCTAAAGGAATAGAGAACATGAGCAAAAACAAAGGTGCTCAGAAAATGTGGAGAGGTGAGGAGTTTTGTGTAGTTGACACTTAGATTATATGGGGTCAGAGTTTGCTGAGAAAATGTTGGGAGCATATTATGGAGGTTTTTGAGTGCTATTCTAAGGAATTTTGAGCTTCATTCCTATGCAAGGGGAAGCTGTCTCACGGGTTGCAATGTTTGAAGCATGACATGATGACTGCAAAGTGAGGATCATAATTGGGAAAGGTGGTGGCAGAGAAAAAATTAGAAGCTCTTGCAGTAAGTCAGGTGACACATTATGAGGACCTGAAAGAGGACTGCATGCTTGTGCTTGAGAATGGAATAACCTGGGGACATTTTCTGCTAAAATCAAAATCAAGATCAATAAGTGTAAATGCAGGTTTGTCTTAGGCATGAAACCATGCAAATAATTACACAGATAATGGTTAAGAAAAGACTAGCTAGGCAGGCACAAGTACAGCAGAGACCTGGGAGTCCAAGAGGACCATATGGTGAATGTGAGTCAGCAGTGTTGTGTTATTAAAAAACAGAACTAACACTATGGGGAAATATATTAATAGGAGTGAGGCATGCAAAAGGCAGGCAGTAGCCTTTCTGATCTATTCATAATTGTTCAGACTTTTACTTTTCTTGTGGACTCTGTTGGTCTTTATGTTTTGAGAGTTTAGAAAGTGCAAAGAGGCCCAGAGAAGTCCCATTCACATGCTACAGGAAATAGGTGAAGTTGTAGTCCTGGGTCCTTGGGATAATGTTGTCAAGGCTAGTTCACCGAAAACTTTTTTGATCTTCTGAGAGCCATTGATGCCATGGAAGTAGTTAATATGAGTTCCACCTGAGAGAATTTTGCTTTCACAGAGTTCCTCTACAGTATACCACATTGTCCATGGTTCTTTCCCATTTTTATTTTTTTTGTTTTGTCCTCACTCAAGGACATTCTTTCATTGCCTTTAGAGAGAGAGGAAGGGAGAGAGAGAGGGAGAGGAGAAGGAGGTGAGAGAGGAAAGGAGAGAGAGGAGAGGGGAGAAACATGGATGTGAGAAACACCGATGGGCTGCCTTCCAGTATGGACCGGACCAGGGACCAAACCCACAGCCTGGGTATGTAGCCTGACCTGGACTTGAACCTGCGAGCTTTTGATCTGTGGGACAACATCCCAACCAGCTGAGCCACCTGGCCAGGGCCCATTTTTGTCTTTATCCTAGTAAGTATTGGGGGTTTATTAGGAGAGACAGAAACAAGGAGGACCAGAAACGCTACATTCTTGTTATCCCACCCCCACACATTGGCTGTGCTTGCCCTCAGTTGTCTAATCCTGTGATCTCATCATACTTTTATAGACTCCTCAAGCCAGGCAGTATTTAAGTCTCTGAAATACAGAGCACAGCTCTCTGGGCTCTCACTCCTGCATCAATAAATGAGGCTAGCCATAACTGCCTGGAAATTAAGGGGCCTGTAAATTCCCAGGTCGTCCACTTCTTCACTTGGTTAATGACAACATATTTAGACCTCCTGCTTAGTGTCATTTTTCAAGGAAACTTTCCCTGACTACAAAGTCGAGGTCAGGTTCCTTGTCGTATACTTTGAGAGAACCTGTTTTTTTTCTCATAGTGCTTACATGATTAGCAATTATATACTCATTTGTGTAATTATTTCATAACACCTTCCCTCCACACCAGATAGCAACCTCCATGAGAGCAGGAACTATGTCTACTTTTTCTTTCTCTTATTTCTCAAGAGCTTACCTCAATATTTGTTGCATGAATTAATAATTATACCTGTGTCTCCAAAGGGAATGAATATGACAAAGAGAAAAGCAGGAATAGGTCGAATCTCCAGGGCAGGTTTGGGCTGTTCAGAGGGAGGCAATTCATCTTCGTGCTTAAGGGTGTAAACTCTTTTTGGGACCAAATCCTGGCTCTGCCACCTATTAGCTTAAGGAAGTTACTGAGCTTCTCTGTGCCTCAACTGTTTCATCTGTGAAGTGGAGATGAAATACTGCCTTTTAGGGTTGCTGTGAGAATAAGAAATGTGATCTTTGTAAAGTGCCTTAAATAGTGCCTGGCAAAGGGTAAGTACAATATATGCCCTGAAAATAAATAGGACAGAAGCAGTTTTGCTACTGTCATATACTCAGTTAAGCAGACACCATCTCTGTTTGTCCTGTGTTCCCTGTAAGTCTCCACAGCTGAAAGTACATACTGATCTTCACTGCCTTCCTTTTTTGTAAAGATTTTATTTATTTATTTGTAAAGACAGGAGAAGGGAGGTAGAAAGAGAGGCAGAGAAACACTGATGCCAGAGAAAAAACCATCAATCTTTTGCCTCTTGTATATGCCCTGACCAGGGACTGAACTAAAAACCCAGGCATGTGCCCTGACTGGGAATCAAACCGGTAACCTTTGGTTTTGCACAGAGGACACCCAACCGAATCACAATGGCCAGGGCTTCATTCCATTCTTATGATGTTTTATACTGGAGTCTCCTAAAAGTCTTACACTGGGTGGCTTTCTGTTATTTTAGCTGATTCACAGGATAAATGATTTTGTAAATGATATTTATGTATTTATAACTAGTAAACTAAGTAGATGATCTTGTTATAAAGAAGCTGAATTAAATATTTTTGTGGTAAATATATTAAGTGAATCAACTATGACTTAATTTTCTTAAATATTAATGAAGTCACATTAATGAAGTGACTTAATTTTCTTAAACAATAATAAAATAATAAATATTTTAATTAAAATATTTAATAATAAAATTAGCAACTATTTAAATTTCTTAAATATTAATGAAATATATTTATATTATTTTCAGTATAAGTTTTAAAAAATATTTGATTCTTTGAGTTTGCTTTGTGTAGTTTCTAGAGACCATTTAACTCATCGGTGCTTTTTTTTCCCTGAATACATTGGAGTATTGACAATTTCACAGACTTACCACAGGTTTCACCAGAGAGTCTGCTTCAAGCATTTTAACACTGACTGATTAGGAAATTAGCAGCTTCCACTTAATAGCTTTCTGATTGGTGTGATTAAATGTGTAATTTTAATGCTGTATTGAACAAAAGGTTTTGGTTTGTTTACTTGTGATTCTGCATTTTGTAACTTGTAAAATATCCATGAGACATGGCCTCAAGGGACATTTCTTTGTTGTGTTTTAAGTCTAAAATTGTAACTATGCTTATCTGTTTGTGTTTTTTTTTTTATTTCAGTCAGCATTTTCCACCTTTTACATTTAGGACAAAGTGTAAACATATACTGGAGAATATGCTTAGTAACAAAGTGGATATAGTCACTCACCATTTAGGCCAAATTCTTATGGTTTAGGAGTTGATTAAATAGATAATATAGTGCCTAGTTCCTCAGCTTACTAGAATGGTGCCTTAGAGAATATCTGAAATTTTCATTTCCCTAATCTTCACAATTTTTATGGAATATTGCACCTGGTACTTGTGATGATAATGTTTCATAATGCGAGAAAATTAATAATGCTATTTAACAGAAAACTTTCTGGCTTTTTAATTTTCCCATTGGCTTTAAAAAAAAGCTCTATTTTACATTTCTACAACTGAAATATCTAACCTTTTAGACTGGAAGTACTGTGTGTTGTGTGAATGTCTCAGCGCAGTTGGGGTTGCCGTGTTGACCTGGAGGGTGTGCTGTGCCCACTGCTGCGATTCCCTAGTGCGAGTGATAGTCCCCATTTTCCACCCCCTGGGGCTGCTTTCATCAGTCTTTCCGTGTCAGAAAGAAAGAAATTTTGGGTACATAATCAACAACAACAAAAAAGCAAACAAAATACAACCAGAGACATTGAAATTAAGAGCAATCTGACAATAGCCAGAGGGGAGTGGGGAGGGCACAGTGGGAGGAGGGGTGTTCAGGAACTACTCCAAAGGACACACAGATAAAACCAAGGGGGAGGGTGGAAGCCAGGGAGGGAGGTGCGTTTGGCTGGGGTGGAGGGGGGAAAGTGCAGACAACTGTAATTGAACAACAATAAAGTAATTAAAAAAAAGAAAAGTTTCATATTAAAAAATGAACTGTGTGTTGTCTGACATAAAAAGGAAAAGATTTGTTTAAAAATAACAATTCTATTTAGGATTCGTACTGGTAAGAGTTTTGCGAATTTTAAGCAGCAAAACTTACTTTTCCTTCTTCTATTTATTATTTGACATTTTTTGTTTTTGTGGGGTAAACGTATTGAAATTAAGTTTCAAACTTTTACACAGAATGTCTCCATTTTTAAAATGTGTCTTGAGCTTTGGAGAAAAGTCCTACATTGAAATCTCGCACCATTGCACTGAGAAGGTTTAATGAGAATTTCTAAGCTCTAATTTACTTATCTGTAAAATGAGGTAATAATACCAACTTGCAGAGTTTTCATATGCATTAGAGATAACGCATATAAAAATTCATAGTACAATACTGGAAACACTTTTATTAGCTTACAATGTTAGAATAGAATGTAGGTGTTTTAATTTTGGGAACCTTAACATATGCAGTTATTCTAATAAGATACCCTGTCTCCTATGAAATTGGTCAAAAGTGTCAAAAACAAACTTTTAAAAATATTTTTAATGTTTTTTATCATGATGTATTTCTGTTCTTAATGCACCTTTAAGAATTTTTGCCAATTAATCAGAATATGGAGGAGTTCAGTAAATTCAATGAATATCAGAATAGTTAGTTATGCATATTCTACTATTTTATTTTTTATTATTTTTTATTTTTTTAAAGATTTTATTTATTCATTTTTAGAGAGAGGTGAAGAGGAGAATGAGAGGGAGAGGACTGTCATTGTGTGGTTGCCACTCGTGCACCCTGTACCAGGGACTTGTACTAGGGACCTGGCCCAGCAACCCAGGCATGTGCCCTGACTGGGAATCGAACTGGCGACCCCTTGGTTTGTAGCCCACACTCAATCCACTGAGCTACACCAGCCAGGGCCATATTCTACTATTTTAAACATTGTCTAATTCTTTTTTCTTTTTTTAAAATTTTAATTGTTATTCAAGTACAGTTTTCTGCCTTTTTCAACCATTTATAAATACTTTGGGTTTTTTTTGGCAATGTGTTTATAGAGTTCAAGTTACAGTACTAGCTGAATAGTCTGAAACAAATCTGGCTGTTTTATGTTGTAAAACTGAAGAAAGTTGTATTCATTTTTTACCTTGTTTTATATTTAAAAATAATATTAACTCTCTGATAACTGATTTTATTACTTAATCACATATTCATATATTTTCATTAAATATCTTCATGAAACTTTGATAAAATATTTCTAAGGCTCATTAAAAAATAAAACAAATCCATCATATCTAAAAAGGAGAAAGAAGAGGTCATTATAGGTTCACTATCTTCAGTCTAAAGGATCATTAAAATTTTTTTTTACTTAGAAATGTGAAATGCAAATGTCATTCCAATAACCAAGCATTATTTTATCTTTCTTAAGAAGAATAACATTCAAATTTTAGTGCTGTTTTCTTAATTTGAGTATTATATCTTTTATCAAGGTAAAACAGGCAACTGTAGCTGGCTACTTATAAAATCAGCAATGGGAAATCAAATTTCTGACTTATTTGTTAATTTTGACTACTTTGTTTTGAACATTTTCAACCTGCTCAGTTGTTTTCAGTAACTCAGTTGCTTCCATTTACTTGGTTGGACCTTTCTGACTGCATTGGTTTTACACTTGACTAACAAATGAACAAATGATCGATTGATGACCATATATGAAAATGCAATTTTACAATGGAAATGATTTCATAAGCTACACAATATTGCAGAACCATCTGGAAAGAACACATTGTGTTTATCTGTTTCACCTGGACTATTCTATATCTTTTTCATGAAATCAAAATCTCATTAATATCAAGTTGGAAATATAAAAAATTAAATATTACTTAATTTAAATTCCCTCTTCTAAAAATATTAAAGTAGAAAAAGACAACTTTTATTCTTGGACCAGGACAAAGCTGAACAAAATCAGCAAATCCAGGTTTACGAATTTTTCTGCAGATGGGGTAGTTGTAATACAGCAGTTGAGTCATAAGTTAAGTCCTAAAAATTTAGCTCATAACCTCTTTAGCTTAAGAGCCAAAGCACACAGTGACTTTCTTGGCATGAGAACCTATACATATAACTCTGCTTTGTAAGTGAAACAGGTGAAATTTTTTTTTGGATAAATGGAAAAGGTCAGAGTTGAATTTAGTTGTTCCATCAGTTGGGGAGACTTCTGGGATTAGAAGATAACTCTCGTAGTTTCTGTGTAGAATACCACTACAAAGAGGCCTGCTGTGGCATTGAGGATATACAAGTTCATGTGGCTTTGTTGATAAGTGGCTTTTGGTCATTCAGGGACACAGCTAGACTAGGATTCAGTGGCCTGGTAGGAATGTATACAGCTTCAAAGCTATTGCATATTGACATTAAGGGGGTGAAAATTCATGGGGCCTGGGTTGGAGATGGATCACTTCTTAAATTTTGTGAATCACACAAGAAAAATGCTTAGCAGGTGTTGAGTCCAAGTGACCTACAAAAAGAGATATTTTCTTGTCATCCCTTGCTTGAGATCATCAAGACAATATACATGTATTGTATGTGTAGTTGTTTCCTTATATGTTTTTGTTTAAGGTGTATAATGTCAATATGAATCTCACAGACCACGTAGACTCGGGTTTTTTCCTAGTTCCATATACCTACATATTTAAACTGAGCTTCACAGAATAGCTCTGTTTCAAGGACAACATATGAGCCTCCATACCCATTGTTATATTCTTTCTTTAGTAACAGGGCATAGAGAAATACATGTCCCAGGCTCCCTTGCAGCTAGATGTAGTCACTAAGTTATGTCTAATAAGATGTCAACTGAGTGATGTGTGCAACTTCCAGGCTCTATGTTTAGAGAAAAGAGGCATGCCTCGACTTCTTCTTCTCTACTGCCTGGCAGTAGATTGAAAGTGCAAGATAGAAGCTGTCTTTTGAGTATACTAGAGCAATAACTAGTAGCAACAACTACTATACTAGTAGAAGGAGCATGTCCATGACATAGAGTAACCAACCATATCATGTGTGACTACTTACATTCCAGATGTTATAGACATAGAAAAACCTTACTTAATCCTTTGTTGTAGCAGCTGACCTATATCCTAACTATACTGAACTCCTTAAATATTAATACACTAAAACAATGAAATGATGAAAACAACACCTGATGAAAACAACTACACAACTAGTGTAGTTGGGGAATATTGTTCCTTTTTCATTTTAAAAATAATATTAAAAATAGTTTATCAGAAGTGAATCAATAAACCCACTAAAGGTCAGGGATCTGCTAACTTCTGATTGTGGTAAAGGGGGAAATGCATGTGGCAGAAGTGAAGTAAAAACTCTTTGAGGTTATATAACTACTCAAGCAAGTTTAAATTAGGGTACTTAATATGTACTAGACATTATTCTAAACTATTTCTATATTTACTAATTTAATACAACAATTCTGTGAGGTATTAGTATTATTCTTATTCATGAGAGGAGGATATGTGTTATTCTGACACAGAGGAACTAAGTAACACGTCCAAGATGACTTAGTGAGTTAGGGAAGGAGGTGGGGTTTCAACCTGGACCGGCCAGCTCACGTCTTTGCTCTTAATTATTTTCTTTTTATGAAGATAAAAGCCACGTTTGAGAACGAAGGGGCAGCTTATGCAGTATTGTATTTATCACATGAGCAAAATGACCATAACTATTGCACAGATAAAGGCTCCCACTCAAATGGGCCTTTCCCCGGAACTGTCCAGTGTTTTCCCTAGGGCCCAGATTATAGGGAATTACTGTGTTCTTAAATTCTCATGAGTTTTTAAAGCCATGTCTCAAAGAATAGAATTCTAACTATGACCCACAAAAGTTGAGAATTCATGGGATGTTTTCCTAGCAAATTGCATCCAAGTTTCTGTGATGATAAACTATGGAAAATAATTATTCTTTCAAAATATTTAAAATTTTACTCAAAGTATTATTACATAGTTCTGAATAAACAATAAAAAGAAACTTCTTTATACTCCTTTTATTTACCACATCACTTCTGTTCATTTATTTATAGATGCCCTTTCAATTCTTGTTTTATGCAAATACATTTAAAATGTATACCAGAGTGGTATAAATGTGTTTCCTTTGATTGCTTTATGTTTCCCTGTTGTTAACCAAAATGTGGTTTAGTGCAGACACATATAACAGATTAAAATTTATTAAGGGTTCCAGAAGGGGAGCAGTCAAGTAACAATTGCATACGAACTTACTGGATATTATTTCTCAACTTTTGTTGCAAGAACTGTATACAATTTTTGGTCTTCTCAGCAACAACACCCTCTACAGTCATATTTTTATTTATTTATCTTTCTGGAGAGGATAATGAAGCTTGGTCATCTCGGAACAACTTTCTGCTTAATGGTTCCTTCTCAGATTTAAGCCTTAAGGCATGGTCAAGAATGCTTCCAGGCCAATTACTTTTATAGGAATTTATAGAATTTTTGAAGAAAGAACAACTGATATATTTGTTTACTGAAATGTATTGTGTGTGTGTTTGTGTGGTGTGTGTTTCCAGAAACAGTTTTCCAGTGCACAGTGGAGATAATAATATGATTAAAAAGATTTCTACATAGATGACATTTGCAGAGCCGCTCTCAGGAATGATTTCTTAAATGCAAAATAAACTAACTGCTCTTGGTGACTAATTTTCCATATTCAGTATATCAATAAGTGTTTTCTCCAATATGACTCTCCTGATATATATTAAAGTTAAAGTCGTTAACAAGAGAAATCTAAGTTGAGAGGTCTGGCTGAAGGCAGTGCCACCTCGGTGACGTTTGTAGTTCTCTTTTAATATATATGATTTGATGCTCGATAAGGCAGTTCTGGGTGAAGTCTTTCCAGCATTGACAGCATTTGGATAGTTCTCTCTATGAACTTTCGATGCAAAATAGGGCAGATTTACTGTTTCTTCATGATTCATTCTTGGAAGTTTGTATGTTTCTAGGAATTTATACATTTCTCTAGGTTGTCAAACTTGGTGTATAATTGTTCATAGTAATGTCTTATGATTCTTGGTATTTTTGTGATATCAGTTGTAACTTCTCTTTATTTCTGATTTTATTTATTTGAGCTCTCTCTCTTTTATCCTTGGTGCATTCAGCTAAAGATTTGGCAATTTTAGTGTTTCAAAGTACCAGCTCTTAGATTCATTTATCTTTTCTATTGTCATTTTAATCTCCAATTTATTTTCAATTTGATATAATACTGATTGTGGACTTTGTTCTTCTTTTTATAGATCCTTTAGGTGTAAACTTAGATTGTTTGTTTGAGACTTTTCTTGTTTCTGGAGGTAAGCCTGTATCACTATGAACGAACCCTCTTAGGCTGCCTTTGAAGCGCCCCATAGATTTTGGTATGCTCTGGTTGCCTTTTCATTTGTCTCAAGGTTGTGTGTTTTTTTAAATAAATTTATTTAACCTTTGGCATCTTTGTTCAGCCATTGGTTCTTCATTAGCATGTTATTTAATCACCACATATTTGTGAATTTTTGTTTCTTCTAATAATTTCTAGCTTCACACTATTATAGTTGGAAATAAAGCTTGATATGATTTCAATCTTCTAAGTTTATTGAGACTTTTTTCTGACCTAACATAAGTATGTGTTTATTGCCAATAGGTTAATTTTCCTCTGGTTGTTTTGCAGTTCGTCTCTCTTGTTTCTTCTCTTGCTCTCTTCCCTGGTGATTTTATGACTGTCTTTAGTGTTATGTTTAGAAACCTTTTCATTATATTTTCATGTCTACTATATTTTCATGTTTGAGGTTACCAGGAGGCTCACATTTTAACAGAATATATATTACACACACACACACAGGATGGGGCAATGGTAGATTTACAGCTGGGGGTACACAAAACACAGAGTTTATTCTAGTGTTACTATTTATTAAGGTATTATTTTTTATGTGAACAAATGCAAACTTACCGATGCCCTACTACATACACATATACATACATACATGTTTAACAATGTATACACACATAGTTTAAGTTGATAGCAACTTAAATTTGAATGTGTTTAAACTCTGCCTTTTATTTCCCCCCTGACATTTTGTGTTTATAATCAAATTTTATGTATTTAATTTTGTATATCAGTTAGTTAATTATTGTAGTTATATTTTGAATGCTTTTGTCTTTTGACCTTTATACTACCTTTCCAAGTGATTAACATTTTATATTTAGTATATATTTACCTTTTCCTGTGAGATTTATACTTTCGTACATTTTCGTGTTACTAATTAGGACCTTTTCTTTTCTGCTCCAAGAAGTCCCTTTTTACATTACTTATAAGGCTGGTTTAGTGATGATGGACCTCTTCGCTTTTGCTTGTCTGGTAGACTTTTATCTCTCCTTCAATTCTGCATGATAACCTTGCTTGGTAGAATAGTCTTGGTTAGAAATGTTTCTTCTTCAGCATTGGAATATATCATGCTACTGTCTTTGCCCTGCAGTTTCCAATGAAAAATTTGCTGATTGTCTCGTGGGGTTTCCTTATATGTAACACATTGTTTTTCTCTTGCTGCTTTGAAGATTCCATCTTTATCTTTAACTTTCGGTATTTTAATTGTGATGTGTCTTGCTGTGGATCTCATTGTTTTAATCTTACTTGGATTTCTCTGAACTTCATGGATCTGTATGTCTGTTTTCTTCCCCTGGTTAGATAACTTGTCAGCCAATGTTTCCTCAAAAATATTTGTGGAAATATCCCTTTATCTCTTCTCCTTTTGTGATTCCTATAATGTGACTGTTATCTGCTTCATGTTCCATAGGTCCCTTAAGCCGTGCTCATTTTTTAAATTCTTTTTTTCTTTTTGTAACTCTCTTTGGGTGAGTTTCACTTTGCTGTTTCTGCATCACTGATCCTTTTTTCCTTCTTCATCTCGTCTGCTGTTGAACCCCTCTAGTGTGTTTTAGAGTTCAGTTATTGTGTTCCTCAGCTCTGTGACTTCTGTTTGGTGCTAGTATGCAAAATATTTATCTCCATTTCACTTTTTTTCCTCTGAGGTTTTAATGAGCTCTTCTGTTTGGGGCATATTCCTGAGTTTTTTTCATTTTCCTTGACTCTCTGTTTCTATGTATTAGGCAAAACACTTACCCCTCCTGATCTTAGCGGAGTTGCCTTGCGTAGAAGATAGAGCTTGCTAGTTAACCTGGTCCAAGCTCTTGGTTGTCTCTTGACACTCTGTGGTTGTCTCAGCAGCTTGATTTCTTCTTTATAGGTCTCAGGTGTTGAGGGTATGCCAGGACCTGGTGGTGTTCCAGAGAGAGGGATCTCAGTCAGCACCCAATTGCAGGCTGATTGAAAGCCACACCCTCAGGCTGAGGTTTCAAAGTATGCCAATATACAGAGTTTTCTGGGACCACAATTTGTAAACCCTGCTGGACTGCACAGCAGGCAATCTGGAGGTATCCCATGACAGTTTCAAAAACTGGGGCCCCAGGCAATTAAAGAAACTCCATTCTGGAAGGTACTGGTACATTGTACCACAATGATGGCGTCTCCCAGCCTAAGTTCAGTGGGAGAACATTTGTAGCTTCTAAATGTGGGGCAAGCCTTAATCCTGGCCCCAGGCTGTAGTTCCAGGACAAGTAAATACCTATTTTTTCCCTTAACATTAGGAGGGGATATATGCTACATAATTTAAAATATAATTTTGAACACTGTATGCAGAGAACAGTGATATCAATATAGGGATAATTTGAGATGTTTGTTACCTTCTAAATACTGGCACATTTAATTATTAAGGTAGTTTTTCCATGCCCATTAGTAGGCAGTGGGTATTTCAAATAGCCCAGTGATTCTGGATTTAACGTGTTTTTAAGTTGTCAGGATTCCTGTATGAATACCTCTAAAAAAAGTTAAAAAAAATAGATCACTAGGAAAGGAGACTCAAGTCACCTCATACAAAGCATTAGATTGCTTTTGACACTGTATTTAATTAATCTTCTGCTTAGAACAGCCTCACAAAAATTGTGCTTATTTCATAACTGGGAAAAATGGTGATGATTCCATTTCGGTCATGATTTTCTTATTCTTTTTGTGCGTGTGTGGCTTTCCCTTGTCCTGTCCAAAAGAGGCATGATACAGAAAATTCAGAGAGCAAAGTGGATATTAAATATACCGATATTCAGTAACAGAGTGCTTTAAAGACCATATAAAATTATTTGATTGCAGAGGTCGAGGCCAGTGGCATATTCATTTGTGAGTCTCAATTTTGTAAGCAAATTGGACCACAAGCAACACAGTTATTTAAGGTATGTAGATGACCAAAAAAACATTTATTTTTTTTGAAAAATTTACTTTTGCATATTTACAAAGTAAAATGTGAAAACTATAGTATAAGGACATACATTGGAATACAGAGTAGCTAAGAAAACACCCAACAGTCTGAACTCTGGGCCTTTCCCTCAGGTGTTTCCGTCTGCATGGGGGGTTTTGAGTTCTGGGCGGGAAAGGTAGTGTGAAACTGGCATCACCCTAAGCAATAAAATAATTTTACTCCAGAAGCTCCCATTTATGTCATAAGTTTCAGTAATTAATATGGGCTTATTACTAATTTAGAAGAGGCTCTCAGCCATGTTATTTAAGAAATTCTTGTTTTGCTTTAACATTTTAACTGTTCTCTTATTTGAATTGTTTCTGAATATAAAATTTTATTCTCATACCCTCAAAATATTTTTTAATGTAAGAAACATATTTATATAAAACTGCATTTTATATCATGGGCAGAATTCTGCCTACAGCATTGACTTTTTTATTCTTAGTTTTGTGTGGTTTCAACTTGGCAACCACATTTCAGGTTTGCCATGGTCAACTAATGTAATAATTACTCATAAGGTAGAAAAATGCTAATATTTCAAATGCAACTCGCTGTTACCCATTGACCTTGACTAAAGAAAGAAGACTTCATGAAGGTCCTTTCAAAGACTGAGCTCAATAAGTAAATAAATATGAAAAATGTAATCTTTTCATTGGCTATTTTGAGAGTTTAACTTCTCATTCAGATGAAAGAAATTCACTTGCTCTGACACTTTTCTGGTTGTATAATTTGGTCTATCACAATTTTTGCAATAGTCTCTTTTTTGAAGATAATTATTGTCAAAACACATTAACCTCAAATTTCCAAGAGAAATTAGACAAAGTCTTATTAGACTATAGTCCTTGCTTGTATTTTAATTTACCATTGCTGGAGTTTCTGCCAAGATTGAGGCATAGGTAGAAACCCTTCGCTTCCTCACACAATCAAAAGAAGGATAATTTACCATTGCCTTGCTTTTCTGATTAAGTAGCGCATTATCTTTTATTTAAATAGAAGATTTTACTGGTTTATCATTAATAGAACAAGTTATAAGAGTACTTTTTCTAGTAATAATGATAGATGCTGTGATCTCAATGTTTGTGGACCACCCAATTCCTACATTAAAATCTTAATCCCCAATGTGATGGTATTAGAAGGTGGGATCTTTGGGGGTAGATAGCTCATTTGTTCAGAGCCCTCATGAATGAGATTAATATCGTCACAAAAGAGGCTCCAGAGAACGTGCTTATACTCTCCATCATGTCCCCACAGACTGCTGATTTCTCCCACGTGGGAGAAGTCAATATAGTCTGTGATCCAGAATAGGGCCTTCGCCAGGTCCCTGATCTAGCACTGTGATCTCGGACTTCCATCCTCCACAAATGTGAGAAATAAATTTATCCTATTCATAGGTTACCCAGTCTGTAGTAATTTGTTCTAGCAGCCTGAATGGACTAAGACAATAGGTTTATATTGAGCTGTCTTGATTCTCTCTTTTAATGTGACCTGCCACCATTGACAAGATTTCATGCATTTGCTTAGAAACTGGGTTACAGATGAGGAGTGGAGATATTCCTCCATGTAATTCGATCTGGTTCACAGAAGATTTGTAATGGCAACCTTGACCTCCCTGGAAGAATGCACCACTGTGTATATTGACCCGACTAGCATTTTGTTCGTGGTTCACCATGCGTCTGAATAGTAGAAGGCATGGCTGATTTTTTTTTTTTGGTCTAGGCCATTTTCAGACACATGACAATGATGGCTTCTCATTGGGTTTGAACTGAAACCAGTACTCTGATGTATTCCTAGTTATACTGCTGTGTAGAAACTGGACACTCAAATGATGTGTACGTATTCTGAAGGTCTCTAGTGTTCAAGCCTGCCTCTCTTGCCTCTCTAAAATGCAGTTCCTGATACCCTTGCTAGTAGCCAATGTAAAGGGACCCTAGTGTTTAAGATCTCTTGTTTTCTCACATGTAAAATAGTGTAACGCAATGGAATTTGAAGCCAGATAAACCTAGCTTCAAACACTGAACACTCTGTATATATTTATTATGTAACTTCTCTTTGAGTTTCAGTTTTTAAATCTGTAAACATATATATATATATATACACATATACATATATAAAACTTGGTTTGAGTTTTAAGTGGTAAAGTAGTGTTTAGAAATAATCATTTTTTTTCTCAGAGGCAGTCAATAAAATTTTCTTGACTTATGTAATGTTATATATATAAAATAAAATGGAAAGGACCTTTTGAGTCACTGAATTTATCTTTCTTAATTTTCTGGATAAGTCACCCTATATGGTTGCAATGTATCTGATTTTTAATGATATTCAGAGAGAAGAACTCTCAGTGTTTTTGCGGACTCTTCTAGAACCTAACAGTATTCATAGTCAGGGATCTTTCTCCTATCTAACCTCTTGCTATTGAAATTTAAGCTCGTTTTCCTTGCACTGTTCTGGGTGGAGAGAGAGAATAGGTTACTTTTATGTTTATTATACTTAGAACAGCTCTTGATACATAAATTTAAATCATGACCGGATTATTCTTGAGTTTTCTTTATCACCTAAACCTCTGCCTAAGGAGAGTTTGGGGCCTTGGATATCCTCTAAACTTTGATGTGTGATTTATTTTCTTGCTCTGTGATGTCCTTGGTAATTATCAGGAAGGAGCACTTTGTTTCAGAAATTGGGAATGGAGTGTGATAGGAGAGCTCTGAATGTCGCAGTTTCAGCCCCTGTCCCTGTAAGACTTTGTGGAAGAGCTAGTAGCATTGTACATTTCCATATTAAATATAATTCCCTTTTTAGGTTTCCTTAGTTTTAAAAAATAACTGGTACTTATAATTTCCCTGTTTACTTTTAAACTCATCACACTTGTAGTGGTTTCATTTGCATTCTAGTACCTAAAATTAGAATCTTTTACTCTCTGGGTAGGAAAGACTCTTATAGAACACATTAAACCCTTGGAAAATTATGGTAAATTCTTGAATTCTGGCTGTCTTTTTGCTTTTAAAATGATGGTTCTGCTTATGGTGGCATGTTCCACATGAACTAGGGTAACTATAAATTACATGATATAATTTATTTCCTTACACTCCTAGTTCATATGTCCGGATTAACTGGCTGCTCTGCAGTTGTGTCTGCAGAAGATTGGCTTCCTCAAGTGGCAGTCACACCTATTATTTTGTCAGTGTACTATTGTGGTTCTAAACTTAATTAAGTGAAAACTTTCAGTTCAGTAGAATTACCTGCTTAGTCATGCATAGGGGTTTCCTGGTTAGGCTTGGGCTTCCTTTTGTTTTGTTTTTAAATATGAAACTCAATTCAGAACATTACACAGATTTTTCGAAGTGTTTACATCTATATATACACCTGTATAAGCGTTCACACAGAGATACTCCCACATTTCAGACCAGAATATACTCATTAACATATTTTAGTTCTGTATAGGTTTTTCTCATGAAATTTAGATAATATTCTTGGTATGCTTGTGTAGTTTCCTAGGCTGGTAAAAGCTTAGTTCACAAATAAACATTCCCATAATTGTTGCCAACTCACCATTAAATGTGGCACTACTGTGAAGACTTATTGAGCCATTTAATGATGATAGATAATGTCCCATTATTAGCTACAGCTTAATCAGCTATCATTTTTTATTGAGAATGCCATCTTAGTGAACTTTTTCTCATCTGATAAAGCTCTAAAGAGGTACAGAATTCAGGTTTTATGAAAATATTAGTTATCTATTTATGTGTTTATTGATTAAACATGTATTTAGGTGCCATTAAAATTTAATGTAAAATCTGTGGACCCTGAGAAAGAACATACCTACCAAGAAGGATTCCTAGGGTGTAAATGGACTAAAATTAAAAAAAAAAAATCCAAGCATAGCAGCTATTTCTACACAGGCGCCTCTTATGCAAACTGCACTTCAGGGAGAACTTTGCACTGAACTGCCTGCCTGCACTTTGTTCCTGTCATGAGGCAGCCTTCATAAAGAAATTCCTGGAATCTGTTTCAACCAATAGGACTCAAGCTTTCTCTATTCAATCAATGCTGTGCAGCTCCAACCATTCAAAATGGCTCTATTCTGGCCAATCAGGATAGTGCCTTTTGGATCAATTAAACTACAAGTATTTGTAGTTCTTATTTGCATTAAGGTGGGCCAATCAGGGACCAGGGGCAGGGACTTCTCTTTATATTAGCCAGCTCCCCTCTGACTTGGAGAGTACACTCTGCCTTCCACCAAGACTGAACACTCTGTTTCCCTGGCCAGCTGAAACACAGAAGGTGTCTTGCTAGAGTGGGCAGTGCAGGCCATGGAGCAATCTAGAGCAGAACAGAACAGCACAGCACAAAGCAGAAGTGCATAGAGCAGAGCAAGAGGAGGAGCAGAGCAGTCAAGCCTGAGAGGGACTTGGCCCCATGGCTGCATCCTAGCTCTGCTCTTCCACAGCCAGTGCTGTATCCCAGTTGAGGTGCCTTGCACTGAGTACAATTTTCTTCTTCACTGCTTCCCCAATTGGGGGCTCCTGTTGGCATTGTGTTGGTGCCATTCACCATCAGTTGACAGATGTAATAGGAATCTTACCATCTCCACAGGGGCTTGTAATATAAAAGGAAAGATAACAAATATAAAACATCTATGATATAGAGTATAAGACACACAGTTCCACATAGAGCTATAGAAGCTTAGAGTATCAGGGAGAGCTAATTTCCTGTTTGGGAATCACACCAGTTAGGACAGGAAAAATGACAAGGATTGGGGCACAAGAAAATGGCATAATGCGGGGGGATATTCTAGCCAGAGAGCAAACTGTAGACAAAACTTATATGCAGAAAGACTCAGAGTTCCTATGAAAATTGTGAGAATTGTTCATTTAGATTGGTGCCTGAGTAACGGTGGTAACTAACAAAGCAGTGTGGCAGTGGAGGCTTTGAATGCCAAACTGAGAAGAAAATGACTTTCCGTTTGTAGATCCTTTGTTTAGCATGTTGGAGCTATTGAGTAGATGGCTGTATTCATGCTCTTTCTTTTACTCTCTCTTTTTCTCCCTCCCTCCCTGTACCCCTCACCCCCGTGTCTCTCTCATTCTCTCTTGCCATCTTTAGATTTGTAGCTTCTTAAAAGTTTATCCTTCGTTTTCATATACTCAGCACTTATTATTGTAGATCTTAGACTAGATTTTGATGAATGAATATTGAATAAGATTGGATTTTACTCTGTAGGTCATGGAGAGGTCGGGCATGTTTTAGGGTAGTAGTTGGGAAGCTGAAATTTGGGAAAATCACTTGGCAGTATAGGATAAGAAGCATTAAAAAGAGCCGATATTGGAGTTAGACTGTCAGAGATTGTTTTGCTGCTGTGCTGTTGATTTGTACATCTGGTGGTTTATGCTAATTACCTGGAAATTTTTCAATCTGGTTGACTTCTAGGTCTTAATCTTTGTAGATTATGTTTGTGGGGTGGTGCCAAGGGTCTGGATTTTTTAAAAGATTTAATTTATTTATTTATCTTTAGAGGGGAAGGGAAGGAGAGAGGGAGAGAAATATCAATGTATGGTTGCCTCTTGTACGTCCCCTGCTGGGAACTGGCTTGCAACCCAGGCATGTGCCCTGACTGGGAATCGAACCACGATCCTTTGATTCCCAAGCCCGTGCTCAATCCACTGAGCTACACCAGCCAGGGCAGGGTCTGGATTTTGATTGTGATATTTACCAGGTCTGGCAACCACCAATATAAGTGAGATATAATGAGGGGCAGACTCATTTTCCTGTGGAACTTGAGGACAGGAGATGCACTCATAAAACATTACAGAGATGTGGTTGGATAAACTTGTGAACAAATTCTTCCTAAAGAGGAGGGAAAACTCAAAACTGACACTGGGCTTTAAAACCTGAGGCTGGGAGAATGGTGATGTCTTCACTGAAGTAGTGGCGTTTAATTGTTGTTGACAGAGATGATTCATTGCATGTTAGATAGACTGAGGGCATGGGCAGGAGTAGGAGGACATTCATTACCTCAGTCTAGTGGAGGATTCCTGGGTTGCTTGGAAGTGAGGACAGGACATACGGGATAAAGTGTTTAAGGTTGATTTGTTTTTACTTTTAATTTTTTAATTATTGTTCTATAATAGTTGTCCCAATTTCCCTCCCCATTATTTTCCCCTACCCTGCCCCCCAACCCATGTTCCCACAGCCAATCCTTACCCTGTTGTCCTTGGGTCCTTTCTACATGTTCCTTTACTAGACCTTTCCCCTTCTATAAAAAGTGTATAACAGTGATTATGATGATGAAAAAATAAATAATACTAATTATTGTAAAAACTACCATTTGTGTGGCAGGCCACTGCTAAGAGATTTACAGACAGTATCTCACATCATCCGTACAAAAACACTGGGAGATCTACAATTCACAGAAAAAGAATTGGGACTCTGAGAAGTTAATTTGCCTGTGATCAAAAAACTGGTGAATGTGTGGTATGTAGGTTTTGATGACTCCAGAACCCGACTCACTGCTCCAAGAAAACCTTTGTGCCTTAGGGACAAAACAGTGGATAAAGATCAGCTACAGAATTTTTTACTTAGTTGAAAGAGAAAATGAGAACTTGGAGAAAGTGTCTTTTTTTTTTTTTAACAGCATCAGATGCTTTAGAGAAGTAAATTTGTTTCAGAACTTGGGAAAATCAATTTGCTTTGGCAATTTTGGAGGTCATTAGCAACCTTTGAGATTACAAATTCAGTGAGATGGAGATGGAAGAAGACAAGTAACAATATATGAGAAGTGTGTCTTCAGAGACAATAAGAGGTTGAATGTAGCATCTCTATCAGCAAGTTGGTGGTTATAGAAAAGAAAGAAAAAGGGCCTATCTGTGAAGGTTCAGAGTGAAAATGTCTATACACTTTCAAAATATAGAAATAGACTTGGAAGAATCTGGTTGTTTCATAACTCTAAAAGTGTTATTGAAATTGGCTTTTATTCAGGTTGCTGGATTCGAAGGGTGGCAAAAACAATTGGAGAAAGTGGCAAACGTGGGTGGTTGGATGGATAACGATGTGACTTTGTCTCATTTACACTCTTGCTAGTATGAAGAAAAGATGATGGATATTGGGAGGCAAAAGAATGCAGATTTCTTAAGCCTCTCAATTCCAGAGAATAGAATGTGAATGTAGTAGAAAAATTATGTATAGTAAGCACACAATTATGTAAAGAGCCGTAGGCAGAAGCTGAGTGAGTTGTAACTATAGCCTAGAGATGGTACCTTAACAAGAAGGAAATGTTAAAAATGAGCTATTTACTTAACTTTAGGGCTGGACATTCATGGAGAAACATGGCAGATTTTACCTTGTATTTTGTACCAAATTTGATCTTTCTAATACTAGATTTTTCATTTTTATTGAAATATAATTAATATATTATAAAATTTATGCTTTTAAAATGTAGAATACAGTCATTTTAGAATATTTGCAAAGTTGTGGAATTATCACCACTATCTAATTTTAGAACAGTTTCCTAACTCCACAAAGGGACCCCAGCTCAGTAATCCATCTCCATTCCCCTCTCCAGCCAGCCCCATTGTCTGCATAAAGTTTCTACAGATTTGCCTATTCTAGACATTTTAATCTAAGTGAAATTATAAAATGTGTCTTGTTTTTTCTCTTACCATACTGTTTTCAATGCTCATTCATTTATAGCATTTATCAGCACTTCATTTTTTTTATGGCTAAATAATATTCTGTAGATATATCATACGTTATTTGTCCATTCTTCAGTTGATGGATATTTGGGTTGTTTCCACTTTTTGATTATTATGAGTAATGCTGCTATGAACATTAGTGTACAAATATTTTTTATGAACATGCACTTTCATTTCTCTTAAGGTTATATGTCTATACTTAGTAGTGGAATTTTGATCATATGATAATTCCTTGTTTAATTTTTGAACAGCTGCCAAACTATTTTCTAAAGCCAGTGTACCATTTTACATTCCCTTCACCAATGTAAGAAGGTTCCAGTTTCTCCACATCCTTGCAGACACTTGCTATTTTCCATCTTTGTGACTACAGCCACTGTAATGGGTATGAAGAAGTACCTCAGTTTGGTTTTGATTTGTTTCCCTACTAACTAATGATGTTGAGCACACGTTCATGTACTTTCTAGCTATTATATATTTTCTTTGGAGAAATATTCATTCAAATATCCTGCTGATTATTAATTGAGCTATTTTTTTATTATTGAGTTGTAATAGTTCTTTATGTGCTCTTGATATTAGACCTTTACCAGATATATGATTTGCAAACTTTTCTTTCTATGTTGTGGTCTTTTCATTGTTTCATGTTACCCTTTGAAGCAGAGACATTTTTAACTTAGATGAAGTCAAATTTATCTATTTTTTGTTTGCTTGCCCTTTTGGTGTCATAGCTAAGAAACAATAACCTAATCCAAAATAGCGAAGACAGAACTCAAGGACTCATAGATGTGGACAACAGTGTGGTGATTGTAGTGGGAAGAAGGGGATAAAGGGACTAAATGATAATAGAAAAAATACAATAAAATTAAAAAAACCCACAAACATGTGCATTTATGTTTTTCCAAGAGTTTCATAGTTTTAATTTTTATATTTAAATATTTGATTCATTTTTAGTTAATTTTTATGTTGTGAGATAGGATCCAACTGCATTCTTTGACATGTGGATATCCCCTTGTTTCAGCACTTTCTGTCTGCAAAATCAATCGACCATAAATGTAAGGGCTATTTCTTAACATATAACTAAAGTTATATTGTACATATCACAGTCGAGACCATACAATGGTTAATTGGTTCTGTTTGAAATTTATTATGTAGGGAACGGTGTACTTACACTTTCTCTCAAAATTATTACTCATTTCCAATGGGTTGGGACAGGGTCAAGATTTGGTCAAAATGACCATATTATACTCTAAGAGGAAAATAGGTACAGATATATAAAATTTAGCACCAATTATATAAACAGTTATTTCTACATATACTTTGAGTTTTTGTTTTAAAATCCCATCCAAAATGTGAACAAGGCTTTGAGTCACTTATTGGTCTTTAATGCAAGTCATAATTATGCTGTGGGAACACACCAAGTATACTGGTGTAACATGTATTTAATTTTCATTAATTTGGAAAAGAGCATGATTTGCTAAATTATACATTGGCCATTCAAACTCATATCAGGTGCAGTCGGAGGCTAGGTTGAATGGTACTTCTCTGCCCCCAGCTTGGAGTGTTTGTTGGGGGAGAGCATGGCCAGTGTTCCTTCCTTAATCACAATGGAGGCCATCTCCCAGAGGCCTTCCTGGGGTGCAGTCTGATTAGACGCACCAGTGGCAGTGGTGCAAGGAGCATCTCTTCCCCCTCCACCCAAGTTTGGCCCTGCTACATGTACATTTATATATAAACCATCTACTTTCAACCATTAACCTTGTTATAGATGGGGAGGTGGTAAAATATGCTTGCTGAATTGATGCTATAAAAATATACCATTAAATTTCATTTTATTGTTTTTATGATGTAATTTTGAACTTTTTTAAAAATGAGACCTTCTAACTCTGTGTTACTTAATATTTCATAATATAACATGTATGCTAGTGGAAGACTGTCTCCAAAAGCTGAATTGACGATTGTCACTGCCCACTGACACATTTTAATAGAGAGGTTCCTTAAAAGACAAACAGAATATTTTTGGCTGGGAGAGGTAAAGATGACTGACTGGGTTTTCTTTTTAAAAGGAGGAACTCACCCATTCTTAGCTTATTCCAGAAATCCTACTCTGTGGGCCATGCATATCTGCATTGATTTTCATGAAACAAAAGTGAAATTAATTCGTACCTCACCACAGTAGTCTATTCTATAACACCTCTTGTTACAGCATTTTTAAAAATGATGAGCTCACGCTTTTTTTCTCAAGTGTGCCTACATTTGGCTTAATATGTAGGGCAAAGAGTAGAAAGAGTAGAAAGAATACATTGTCAATACTTCTCCGTTCCTTGGATGTATCCTGAATTATTTTTCTCTTTTACTTAGGAGTTCAAATATTATACTAGTGATGCTTACAGCTAATAGGTCTTTCTGTCTCTTTAAGTGTTTATTTCAGTCGAGCTGTTTAAATGAAGCACTATTTTACTTACTTATTTTTCTGTTCATTTTCTGCCTCTCGCAATAAAACAGTAGACTCCACTAAGTTCAGGGACTTGTAGTGATCATAAAGGACCTGGCAGACCATACTAAAATGTAACTAACATTTATCTTGTGAGCAGTGGGGTACAGGAAGGATTTAAGTGGGGGAATGACTTGATTAAATTTACATGTTTAAGATACAGGGAGAGCCCTGGCTGGTGTGGCTCAGTGGATTGAGTGTCAGCCTGTGAACCAAAGAGTCACCAGTTTGATTCCCAGTCGGGGCACATGCGGGGTTGTGGGCCAGGTCCCCAATAGGGGGCACATGAGAGGCAACCACACATTGATGTTTCTCTCTCTCATTTTCTCTCTCCCTTCTCCTCTCTCTAAAAATACATAAATAAAATCTTTAAAAAATAATAAAATACAGGTAGAGTTTGGAGAAGGATCTTGGTGGCTTGCTGGTGGGAGCATGTCTGAAGTCAGGGAGAGGACTTAGAAATTTGATAGAAAAAGAGATGATGATGGCCTGACTTAAGATGTTGGAAAGTCAAGGAGGAATTTAAGTGATACACAGGTGGCAGAATCATGGGAGTTGGTGCTTTATTGATATGTGATGACTATGAAAGTAACAGTCAGCTGGTGGAGTCATGCATGAGGAAAAACACATTTTTCTTTTCTTTTTTTTTTAGAAAACACAACAAATGTGAAGTGCCTGGAGATTGTCAAGAAGAAATATTCAGTAGGTTATTGGAGATAAGAATCTAGAACTCAGGGGAGAGATCTGTGCTGGAAATAACAGAATTTATCAAAGCATACAGAGATGGCTGTGGAAAGAGATTTTCAGAAAAAAATATAAAGAAGACTAGAGGACTGAGGGTAGGGCCCTGAAGATTTCTGACATTTATGGAATAAGCAGATGAAATAGAACCCAAGAAGACAAGATGAGGAACAGCCAGAGAGGTGGGTAGGGAACCAGACAAAGGGAGTGCCATGAGAAGAGCATTCTTGGACGTTTGTAGCCAATGGTGTAAGGCATTACACAGGAAGGCAGGAGAAGGAAAATCTGTTAGGCTTTGATGAATGCAGCGCTTATCAGGGCTCTGTTGTGTGAGTGTGGCCTTCAAATGGTCACAGTTAATGCTAGCCACCAGCTTTCAACATATTAAAAACCCTCATCACAGTTAGTTCCTGGTAACCCAGTATAGGTTTTGTCTTCTGACCATTCCTATTTTTTAAAATTTGGAATTGCAAAGAAAGACCTTTCTCATGTTGCAGGGAAAAACCGATAAATGAAAGACCATCTTTTCTTTATTCATCTCCAAATATGTTATTCACAGGAAAAAATATTATTTTAGATGAAGAATAATTTCATTAAGGAAACAAATGGAAATTTTCATAATGTTGCTAACTAAAGTTATTCTCCGCTTTTATTTTCAGGGAAGTCAAATCTGCCGCATATTGAAATTGTATCTTGACGTGCAGAGACCAAAAGATGAAATGCTGACACACTTAAATGATTTATTTTCCTTTCTTGATGTGGACTGGGCACAGACAGCTAGACAGTCGTATGATATAGTTGTGATTATTTGGATGAAGAAAAGAGAATATTTTGCATGAAATGATGAGAAAATGTAACTGAAAAACTATAGGGAAAATGGAAACCCAATCCTAGTATTATTTTCTTTTCTTTTAGTTAGATACTCTGTATAATTCATACCTGCCCATTGCTATAAAATTTAAGTTACATTGTATTTGGAAATTGAATTCTACTTAACTTCTTGTCTTTAAAGTTCCTTTTGTACTTAAAGTTCTTACAAAAGTTCCATGTTAAAAACTGAAATAGCGTCTTTATGATTTGTTCTAATCAATTAAACACATGATAAAATGTTAGATGCTTAACAGCGATGAGAATTTAAATGAAAAGAAGATATTAGACCCAACAAATACACATTTGGATAAATATATAGAAAAGAAATAACAAATGCAATGAAGTAGACACTTTTTACACTAAAAGTGAGGAATAAAATTATTCTTTTTGTAGACAAGAAAACTCAGTTGAAAAAGGAAGATCATTTTACTAAAATACCTTTGCGATTCCACGAGGCCAATTTCATGAAGTCCTACTGTTTTCTTTTCTCTTTTTTTTAAACTTATCATTTGTAACCCATTCTCTTTACCAAAGGTGTTTCTTCTCTTTTCTAAAAGATGGGATTTTCCTTGATATTTTCATAAACCATAATCTGGCACATCTGGGTATTTTATAATATTTTAAATCTGTTTTCACACTTACTGGATATACAACTGAGCGTGACTAAAGCAGGCTACTCAACCTGAGCCAGTCTTTCAGTTTCACAATTTATGCTACTGCTCAAGAAGGAAGGTCTCTCTTCCTCAAGTACTGTCCACTTATCATTTCCATGTGCCCCAAAAGGTAAGGACCGACTCAAATGTTCTTGCGTCTGCATAGCCTTTACCTGTTATCCCAGTCAGAAAGAGTTAAACCTTCCTCTTTATTCCAGTTTGATGATTCCCCTTCCCAGTCAAGTTGAGGCAGTGGTGTTGGACGCATCCCTAAGGCCTGTGGCTGGTCCTTCTTGGAAGGCCATGGAAGGTGGAGCAAAAGGTTGTATTCCACAATACGGCATTCTAGGAAGAAGTCAAAATCAGGCAGTGACTCTTCAAGCCTGAGTGGTTAGGCTTTGAGGGGCAGTGCAAATTGGAGTCTCTCATTAGGACAGAGCAAATGGTTTTCAATTGGCAGGGATAGTTCCTGAAAATAATCACTGAGGCAGAGAAGACTATTAGAAGATGCCTGCGGACTTGGTGGGGCAGAAGGTAGGCATTATATACCCTGACCTCAGAGAATATACCAGATCTTCTTTCTTTTCAGATATCATATAACACTTATTATAATATTGCATTTACATATACTAGTTCAGTAAATTCTTATTGTACCTTATAAATTGTAAGTGTCTTCATAGCCATGTTCTTACTTTAGTCTTCTTTGTATTTATTCCTCACTTAATGTGATGGCTGGCACATCATAAGTGCTAAATAAATATTTGTTTCATTTATTGAGTAAATGCTGAACCCATTTTATATTTAAGTATGACATACTGACATTTCTGATTTCATACTAAAAGTTTATTCATTTAATCATTTATTTTAAAAAATAACTATTTACTGTCTTGGGAAATATACAGAAAGCAAAATTATTGCTTATTTTACCACCTAGAGGAGAGGGCAGACAGTAAGATATTGCCACAGTTGTGTTAGCTCTGGTGACAGGTTTATGCAGTACATTGTGGGGATAGCTATACTCTCAGGAAGACGTTAGGGACAATTGAGCAGGGGTCTGCCAGGAAAGTCATGGGGTGTGACTGCATGTGAATGTGGGGGAAACGGCTTAGTAGGCGAGTGCACTGGGGATTGAGGAAAGGTAGGAGAAAGCATATGCAGAGGGGGTCAGATCCTGATGAATGGCATGTGAAAGAATTTGAATTTTATTCGGTCTTGAGAAGCACTGAAGAGAAGCACTGAAATATTTATGAAGGGGTTCCAAGTGCCTTTCTTTTGTTCTTCTCTGCTTTATCTTTCACCTAATTTTTAATGTGCCACCTCAAATGTCCTTCTAGGAATCTGTTAGGTCTTACAACATGAAGCCACCCAGGAACTGATAGAAGACTTGATACCCTTGCCACAGTGTAATCAGTAAAGCCACTTAATGGTTGGGCTGTAATGGAAACTCCATTTCCCTCTGTAATACCTTATTTGGCAAATTTGTTTTTTTTTTTTAATTTTCAGCTGTCTTTGGTTTTTCATTTTTTTTAAAGATTTTATTTATTTATTTTTAGAGAGAGGGGAAGGGAAGGAGAAAGAGAGGGAGGAAAACATCAATATATGGTTGCCTCTCAGAGGCCCCTTACTGGGGAACAGGCCTGCAACCCAGGCATGTGCTCTAGACTGGGAATTGAACCAGCAACCTTTTGGTTTGCAGGCCCGTGCTCAATTCACTGAGCTACACAAGCCAGGATTCCTTAGGCAAATTGAAATGCAGGATCAGTCAGGGTTAAGCAACAGACATACACTGCGACTTCTTTTTAAATCTACTACTGTAAAAGTAAAACACAATTACTTCTCATTGATATTTATTTTGGGACTACATAGGCCATAAGTTTTAAAAACACATTTTATTACTTTCTAAATGATCACAGCTGAACAACAGTGTGACCATGTTTATAATGCTAGTTGAACTGCAACGATGTCCTCCACAACACAGTAAATTGAAATCATTATGTATCATCCTCACATTATACCATTAACTTATAAATCTTAGAGATTCTATTCTATATCTTGACTCATAAAACTGTTAAATCAGGACTTTCATATGATAGTAGATTTATATTCGATTGTGTTAGTGACATTGTTATTTATAATTAAGGACAGATCTTCAGGGTTTTCACAGTTATCATTTGGTCCTGAAATCTAAAGAATGGTAAAGATTTACTTTAACATTCATCAGTATTGTGGATATTTTATTCTTCAGAAATTATTAAAGATCTAGAATCATATAAGAAATCTTGCTATATTTTTTCAAGTTATGGCAGATGGATGTTGAAATGACCCAGGGCATATAGTTGTCCACCCTAACCTATTATTTCTTGAGGGGTCTTCAGGAACATAGTAGCTCCATCACTATCTTCAGTGGCTCGATTCAGTATGTATTTTATTCCCCTAGCAGTCAGTTATTCTTCTGACAGGGTACTAATATCTTTTAAGTATCCTTTGGGCAAAGTCTTTGTATCATAATCCCAAGTGTTTAGCAGAAATAATTTTTCTTTAACACATTTTGGGGACATTTGATGAAATAGCCTCATTGGAGCCTTTGCAAGCATGAAAAAGGTTTTCTTGTAAATAATTCTGTTTAAAATTATATTATCTGTTTTGGATAATTAAGAGCCTGGATGAAATTTGCTGAGTGTCACCTGTCAGTGTAGAAGAGTATGAAAATATTTGTAGATCATACTGGAAATACTTGAGGCTAGATATAGAATTCAGACCACTTTTATACATTGAAAAAGTGAGAAATTTTGGCAATAAATTTCATTGGGAGCGTGTTCATGGAAGCACACTTTAGAATACTAATTAGTAATAAACATGTAAAATTACAGCAACTCACTATATGTTAATAAGTGAAAAAAGATCTAGAGATAATAGTGGACTACAATTGAACATGAACTAGTCAACTCTTTTCTTTTGCATAAAATGTATATATTAAGTGCTATGCAGAGTTACAAAGACAATGGAACTATGCTGCCCTCAGAGACCCATAAACTAATAAAAAATATATATGCAAGCTCCAAACCATAAAGTGCTATTCTCATTCATGCTCAGAGGTAATTTACCTACCTTTGAGTGTCTCTGTGTGACTGGTTTAAAGGCCCAAATGTAAAAAGATTTTGCACTATTTTATATTGGCACTGATAACAACCCAGTTCTCTCTCTTCTGAGTTATTTCCTTTGATGTATAGCATGGGAAAATGTGGGTCATAAATCATTAGAAGCACTTTACTCTAGAGGATTATGCATCATCATATGCTCCTTGATTTTTTTGGATTAAATTTTTCAACATTTTAAAAGGAACCGGGTCTGCTTTTTATTTTGTTTTGTAATGGTCAGTAAATAGAGGTCTCACTTTGGAAATTATATCTGTCATTCTTACCGTCAAGCACGCTTTATACTTTTAATTGTCCTTAGCTCCCCCCACCTCACCCCTTATTAATATATTCAGTCTGTTACACAGAATTTTAATTTCGGAACAGAAAAGGAACTTTAGAGGTCATACAGTTCAGTTACCCTCTGAGATACGAATCATCCTGTGGTGACTGTCCAGACTGTGCTACCAGTACGTGGGGTGACGGGTAGCTTTCCAGGGCCTTGCACATCTTCCTCCCTGATGTTCTCTCTCTCTCTTTCCTTTTGTCCTTTCAGCTTTTGACCTGGTTTTGATCATTATCATGCCTGGATGTCTATGAAATAGCCTGGTCTTTCTGCTCTTGTTTTTCTTCTCTATTTTATCTTTACACCACCGTCCGAATAAAATTCCTAAAACACTTTCCTTTTACCATATTGCCCCCTGGCTCAGGAACCTTCAATAATTCCCTGTAGCCTGCAGGATAAAGTTGGAACTCATTAACTTGAAATAACCTGGTCCCAACATCTATTTCTGTTTAACTTCACCAGTCCCAGCTTCCCCACTCCACCCTTTGAGCTTTGTTGGTCTGCTCACTTATACTGTAATTAAATCGTTCTTGCGGCTGCTAATGCACCTGCTTTCCCTTGCCTCCCCCTCCTTCACTGCTGACCCATGGTTTTTTAAAAATAATTTATTGGGTTGTCATTGGTTAATTAAATTATATAGGTTTCAAGTGCATAATTCTGGTATACTCTGTATATATATAGTCTATAAATATATGCATACACACACACACATATAGCATTGTTTGTTTACAACCACTCAAATCTACTTCCGTCACCATGTATTTGACCCCTTTTACTTTTTACTAACCCTCCATTCCCCTTTCCTCTGGTAACCACCATACTGTTGTCTCTGAGTGTTTATCTTGTTCGTTTATGTGTTGCTTTTAGTTGTATTTATTTATATTTTTTGTGTTTTCATTTTAATTGTTGTTCAAGTACAGTTTTCTGTCTTTTACTCCCACCCCAGCCCAGCCCCCAGTGCTTCCCACCTCCCTCCCGTTTCCATTCCCCCTAGTTTTTGTCCATGTGTCCTTTATACTTGTTCCTGCAAACCCTTCCCCTTTTATATCCCACATGTGAGCGAAATCATATAGTTCTTAACTTTTTGCATCTGACTTACTTGGCTTAGCAGGATATTCTCCAGATGTGTCCATGTTGTCACAATGGCAGTATGTCATGGTGGAGTGGTGTTCCACAGTGTACATGTACCACATCTTCTGTGTCCAGTCCTCTATCGGAGGACACTTTGGTTGCCTCCATGTCTTGGCCCCTGTGAATAATGCTTCAGTGAGCACAGGGATGTGTGTATCTTTGTGAATAAATGTTTTCAGTTTGGGGGGGGTAGATACCCAGAAGTGGGGTTGCTGGGTCATGTGGTGACTCAATTCTTAATTTTTTGAGGAACCTTCTTACTGTTTTCCATCATGGCTGCACCAGTTTACATCCCCACTGTTACCGACATCCTCATTCTGTTCCAGAACAGCTGGTGGGGGCTTACCACTCGCCTCCCATAAGCAAATAGTCTGGAGATAGACTCTGGTGGAAAGGAAAGGTAATCCTTTATTTAAAGTTATATACAGCTTGAAGTAAGTGCAGATTTCTGCCTCAAAACCGGTTTCCTTTAAAAAGCTTCAAAGAAAATCACCCTGCCACCTTCTGCCAGCTCAGTTCAAGGTTGCACCAGGAACCTCTCCTCCCATCCAAAGGACTTTTCATCCTTTGGAGTCTGTACATCCAGGTGTCCTATCCCCCCCGTGCTGTCCTATCCCTCTGGCCACTGCCCTCTGGTGGTCTGCTAAGCCCCATCCTGCATGTTAGTGTTGTGGGCCTGAGGCCCTGCCTGGGGTGGAGCAGGTGGAACAGTAGTGATGGCAGGAATTGCCATCCTCAGGGCAGGTTCCGGTCAGTAGGCCACTCACCTGCAGAGTAAGGGCATGAGCCTGCCACTGACAGGCCGCTGGAGGCTTGTGGGTGGCGGACGCTAATAGAGCCTGCCCTGGAGGAGCGCATGGGCACTGGGCAAGTGGCTGCCACTGATGGGGCCCTCACAGAGGAGCACGGACGGGGCTGTAGGCAGGGGTCCACCACTGATGGGCCTCCTGCTAGAGGAGTGTGAAAGTTGTGGTTGGGTGTCCATCTCTGATGGGGTCCACCACTGGAGGAGCATGCGGACAGGTGGCTGCCACTGATGGTTTCCTGCTCCGAGGAGGGGTGTGTGGCTTGCTGCCTGGCCCCATTGCCTCCGAGGAGCAGCCCCCATGCCCCACAAGACTCCTGCCTTACCCTCCGCTCTTACCAGCCTAGTATGCAGCATTCTTGGCGGGGCTGATCCTGGAGCATGTGGGTAGGAGCTCGGGGAATGCTCCCAGATGATGCAGTTCCCTCAAGGCCCCCCAGTTTAAGAGCCTGAGCCCCAGACACAGAGCAACCAGACCAAAGAGGGAGCAAAAGCACACGTTTTCCATGTGCTCTTACTATTAAAAACTGCCCCTATTATCCTCCTCCTCCTACCCCCTGGCGCTGTGGAAGTAGATGGGAGGGTGTGTCCCATTCAATCACCTCCCTAGCCTCAAACGTCTGTCATCAGGGCTTCTTTTCAGCTGAGGTGTGGGTGCGTTATCCCAGTGGCTGGGCCCACGCACACCTGCCGTCATTGTGGAGAGTTTTCACCTCACTCTGTTTCCCACCGGGACCCCTCCTCCATTACGCCACCAGCAATGAACCAGTGTTGCTTTTTATCTACAGATGCTACAGTACTTATTTTTGTCTTTTTAATTCTATCAAGGGTGAGGTGGTTTCTCGTTGTAGTTTTGGTTTTCATTTGTCACACAGCCAGTGAAGTTGATCTTTTCATACATCTGTTGGCTATTTGTATGTCCTTTAGGGAGGGAGAAGTGGGTTCAGGTCCTCTCTGCCCATGTGTTAAGTAGATTGATTTTGTTGTCGTTGCTGTTGATTTGTATGAGTTCTTTATAGCTATCGACCCCTTGTCAGAGCCGTTGTTTGCAAGTTTTAAGACCCCAGTCAGTCCTTCCCTTTGATGACTCACTCCAGACCACTGGCAGGGCTCTGGATTCCTCATGCCTTTGGTGCTTTATCATGCGCTAACTTGGGACACGTCTCATATTGTTATATTGAACTATAATTTGTCTTTTGTACTGATGTTTAATTTTTTACATTTTTAAACTCGACTTTCTTCCAGATTTATTTTGAGAGGATATGGTGTAGAGCAGATGGTTTTCAAATGCATTCCACCAAACCTAAGGGATTCCTGAAAATGTTGGTGGAGGGAGAGGGAACAGACTGGGGCTTGTGGTTCCCGCCAGCTTCAGCCTGAACATCACTGCTTCTTCGGTCTGTTTTTATATCAAACTTCAACATTTGATTCCTTTTTAGAAAAGCTTTGAGACTAAGGATATTCAAAAACTATGGATGTGGAGGAGCCCAGACTTGGAATAAGGAGACCGGGTTTATGTCCAGTTTTAACTCATTCCTGTCCTCTTCATTAGTTTCCTCATTTAAAAAATGGAAAAGTTAGTATATGCCACCTTATATCCCATCCACTGTAAAAGTCTCCAATGCTAAGAAATGTAGCTTCATCAAAATACGGTGACGTTTTATTCATTAAAAGAAAGTATATGGAAAGGATATATTTATTTAGACAGTTCAATTATGCAGTTGCTTACAGTTTTTAGTTGCTGTTATGGCCAGAATGTTTTACATATGGCACATTAAATACATGATAATTAAATGTGAAAAAGGCAAATTATGTTTCACTTTTTCCTTTTGATCAAAACATTTTATATGGCATTTGTTTGCCTTTTGCTCCTCAGTGCCACCTGCAAACTGTTCATTAGCATCAGACCAGAGAACCTTTATATAAACTTTAAAACTCTAAGAAAATTAACTCTAGACACTACAAAATTTGAAAACACAATGATTATTAGGTATACAAGCAGTTTAAAAACATGAAGGCTAAATCTGTGTAACACTATGGAATGCTTTTTCTCTATCAGACTTTTTTCCAAGATCCCTTTTTGAAAGTTGGAAGCCACAATAAAGATAGGTGTTGTTTTTGTTCCAGCTATGTATAGAGCAGACAAGAGACAGCTTGCTTGTTTTACTCATCCTTAGCCTCAGATCTGCAAGTATTTAAGGACATCGATAGTTGGCACCAACAGAACATTCAATTTGAAAAGTGGAAGAGTTTAAGCCCAAAATATACAGTCTGAGGTATGGCAGGAAGTTACAACTTGCCTCAAATTGTAGCTGTAGTGAAACAGATCAAAGCATGAACACCAGCAGATATTGGTGGCGTACTTTTTAGCACGTTTCAGCCTCATACCAAAGTCTGTAGACAAGGAACAAAGATTTTTATACAGCTAAGTGGAGAATCAAGATTTTTCCAATTCCTGTTTTAAACTTCTATTTTGTGAGATGAAACATATAGCAAACTATTAACACGATAATATTAAAATGCAAAACCGTGTGGAACTATAGCATAAAAAGTTTAAATTTGTCATGAGGAATAGTATCCTTCATATCACAGAAAACAAGGCACGTGTTTTCCACGTCGATAGTACCGCCACGTGGTATTGTAAGTGCTTCTGCTGCTGGTGCAGCATTTGTTACAATTTTGGATATCTTTGGGATTTTTGGACATCTCTTAAGCAGTGTGGATCTCCATCAAATTCTAATAAATAACCCTTGATTCTTACTATTTGCACTTTCTCCTCAAGCAAGATCATCTTGTCTAAAAAGAGAATTATGGAGACAGCAATGACAACTTGGTTATTGATGATAATTTCAAAAGTGCTCAGAGTTTCTGTAAGGCAACAGGTCAGTCTGTCTTTCGTAAGCTTTCTGGTGAAATTCACTTTGCGAAACAAGGAGTCATTGATGTCATGGTGTGGAAAGAAGCATTCAAACCAATGTTTGCTTTTTGGTCTTTGACCACTTACATCAGTCATTTTGAAAGGGACATATTAACTTTCAGAGCTGTACTTATGAATATTTCGCTAGGTCTTCTGGAAATGAGAATATCTTATTGTTATGGAATGTAACCTGGCTCTCCACACTTCTCTTTGATCAAGGAATTGTTTTGTCCTGATTCACCAAGCTGACTGTATCCATGCTGTTCCTAGGGATTCTGTGTGCCTCTATCTGCTCATAGGCTCTTGTAGAAGAAAGATATTGAAAACCAGATCTGAAAAGCTGACATTTTCACCATTCCCTGAGGTGCTGTGAGTGATCGGGTGTCCAATGTCAATCCCTCGAGAATATGAAGCTTCTCTTGAAATCTACCAGTACTTTTATATCTTCGATCACCTTATAGTGCGGTGGAACTCCTCACAGGTGATCCACCTTGGTTTCAGGAAGGTGCACTTGCCTGTCTGGCCTGTGCCCAGCAGCAGGATTTTTACAACCTGCGTCAAGTAGGTCCTTCTTTTCCCAGGATGAACGTTTATCCATCTCCTTGGACTTCTGCTACTGCTTGGCTTCACCTCCCATGACCGCACAGCTGAGTCAGTGTATCAATAGCAGAGAGAGACAGGAGGTCCTGGTGCTTTATTTTTCGTTCCAAAATTATTAACCACTATGAAGTCTGCTTGGAATGTAGTACAGGAGCATCTGTTTTGGAGTAAAAGATCTGGACTAGAATCCTGGCTCTACAAATGGGAAATCCTGCCCAAATTACTTAAATTTATTGGATCTTAATTTCTTCATTTCCAAAATAAAGATTTCCATAACTATTTTCCAGGATTGCTGTGAAGAGCATGTGCAAACATTAGTGTAAAGTGGTTGGCCCAGTGCTTGATGCTTAGGTATCTGGGCTGTATCACCTCCTTATTCTTCTCTGTAATAACTCTTTTCTGAAAAGAATTACTTATGAATGACTTTGGACTTTTTTTTTTCATTAATCAAACACTTAAAATGTGGAAGTTTGTCACCATTCAGTCTCTGAAAACATTTTCAAATGAGATAAAAAATTTATTAGTTGTGGCAATTTCAATGTAATAAATTGCCAATGAAGATATTTAGATGTCTGGTTCTGTTTGCTATGTTAAAAAATTCAGCCATATTTATTGGAGAAAAGAGCAATTTATTAGAAAGGAATGAAGTAGACTTCATAGGGAATGGACACTTACTTTATTTTTTATATTTTGTTTTGGATGGTGGTTACGTAGTATACAGTTTTGAAAACTGAACATACTAAATACACTTTTTGTTACTTATACCTCAATTTTAAAAAGCAGCCACATTACTTTATATATTATTCAAAAAGGTATACCTTCTTCCTTAGTTTGACTCTGTGTAGAGTCCCGAACAGAATGACCAGATATTAGTATATCTGGAATTAAATTTGTGGGGAGGTGTGTGTTCATTGATAGATGACTTAATGCATTTTTGGTATTTGCTTTTCTTGAATGCTAAAACCTACGACCTCACTGGGTATTGAGCCTGTTGTAAAAAATATATGTCAGTAGTTTATGGAGTTTAAGTAAAAAGCCTTAGGCATTTTAAGTTGCTATTAAAATAAATTATAGTATGTCATTCATAAATGAAGAAGGTGAGAGATATCCTTGTTCTCTGTTACTTTATTATGCCTCATTTAGGAAAGAAATGCCTACTAAAAACTATGAAAACATAACTTCTACTTTAACTTGAACTCATTTTTCTTAAGTCAGTGAAAATGTGAGTGTGAAAGTTTGCAGCCATGTTCTTGTAGGTTTTATAATTTAAGCTTTCTGTCAGCTTGTTTGAATTCATTATTTTCCTCTTTGATCTTAGTGCAGCTCAATTTAAAATGTTCACGTGAAAGCCATAGTCCACTTGCTTAAGGCATGTACTTTAGATAGTATTAAGATATTATGGGCACCCAGAAGTCCTGATAATTGGACTTCATTGTAGCATTATTGCTTACCACTTCCAAGTAGTTACCAAATGTTTAATGCCTTCTTCGTTCTTTGAAGAAATGATATATATTTAATTTAATTTATTTTTTCATATAAAATTTTCCATTTCCAATGTTACATTAGAGATATTTAATTACATCAAAAGATATTTGGGAATTTTAAAAATACATAAATATTTGGGCTATGTTTCATAAAAACATGTATTAATACCAGACAAAGATATAGTTTTTATTTAGAAAGACTATGTTAGGTCATTCTGCAATGAGATGACATACTGGAAAATAAATGACATTTGTTCTTGCAAGGTGGAGGAAGTCTATTACAAGTTATTTCAGGCTTGAAGAAGTTACACAAAAATACAGTAACACATAAAATTTTGATTAAGGAGAGAATTACTTCATCCAATTCTAAATCATTTATTATAGATACCCCCAAAATTACTTAACCTGATTAATGTATTTACAGCAAACTTATTTCACATTTAATCTATTGGGGTGATCTTGGTTAATAAAATTACAGGTTGCAGGTGCACAGTTCTATAATATATCATCTGTGTATTGTAATTACTTTTTAAAATTAATTTAGTGCTTTAAAAAATGTTGATTTCCCCCATGATCTTGAAATCCAGTTAGGTCAGGTATCTAACGGTAAGTGGTGTTTTCAGGTGTTACCAATTCAATAGGGCTGATATCATGTATTTGTGACAGTTTTACTTCATGTAGTCATGGCAAGCTGAATACATTTGTTCTTCTGAAACCAGGAGAACCTAAATTTAATTCAGTCACTACAACTGGGAAGGAGATATTGTGCCCTTTTTACCTGAAACTTTAATGTAAGTAATAACTTTTTATAGATACAGTTGATAAATGTAAGTGATAAATGTTTGAACAGATTATTTAAACAAAGCCCAGGCATAATAACGTCACTGCTTCAAATGGGAGTAGTCACTGTGGTGTGAATAGCTACCATGTGGAAATCCTCAAGCAGAGTGATGTGTGCAGACAGCCCAACATATAATGCAGGGGTGCCAAACTCATTCTCACCAGGGGCCACCTCAGCCTCGAGCAAGGTTGCCTTCAAAGGGCCAAATGTAATTTCAACTCCTTAACTGTTAAGGAGTAGTTACATTTATACAGTCCTAAAATTACATTCGGCCCTTTGAAGGTAACCTCAAAGTGGATATGGTCCCTGGTGAAAATGAGTTTGACACCCTTGCTATAAAACATGCAGGCACAATTCCAGGTGCCAGAAAAAAACAGACAAGGAGATAAATATCTATCTGAACAAAGTTGCCACAAGCTTGTGGATCATCTGACACTGGAAACTGAAAACTTAGTAGCAAAATGGTGTGCTTTCAGATGTAACAACAGTATGTACCATTATTTCCAGAAAGGATAGTAGTTCTGAACTGGGCCTTTGGTCAAGAGATGCCTATGGTAGCAACCCTATCATCTCCTGGTTAGATTTGGAAAACCTATGTTTTTTTAGAATCTGCTTCTTGATGCCAAACTTGGAGAAATTTCAGCGATTCACCGATTCCTTTTTCACCTTTTTCCAAACACTCATGCAATGTCTTTATTTTATTATTGAGTTTATCAAATCCCAGTATTCAGAACTATGCCCGGCTTCAAGAGTCATTAAGTAAATGTTTGTTGAAAAAGTACAGAGGCAGGTGGGATTGAGTGCTAACTAGAGGACATGTGACAAAAATTAGGCAGAATTGAAAAGTTTCACCTTCTCACCTCTAGAGGGAGAAAAATACCACCATGATGACTGGATTTATATATAGCCACTTTGGCAATTTCCCAGTGAGTTTAATGATAGGAAAACACACCTAATTTAATTATTGGCTGTCATTACTCTCATGGAGGGCTTACACTTAGAAACTGACTCTCTGATTTGTAAGGATGCCAGAGGGTTTAAACACTGGCAGCTGCGAAATATCTCCCATATCTGTTCAAGGGAATCTCAGTGGGCAGTGAACTTAGCAATACTTTCAGTGTTTCAGGAAAGCTAGTGGCGACTGTACCTTTATTTGGCATACACTTATGAGGATCAACTAAATCAACAGTTTTCTTCGTGTTTGCATGAAATTTTGTAAGCACAGCCTGGTGATACTTTGGAGTTGATGGCGATCGCAGTTTGGAATTGACTACTGTCACCGATACCTTTAGATACTTTTAAAGAGAAATAACTTGTTAACTAATGCAGGTTTTTCAATCAAATCTTTTTGTTCATTGTTGGTGAAAAGGTTTGTAAAAAATTTCAGTGGCGAGATTGGCCCCCCATCCACTGTCTCATTACCTGCTGTCAGTATTACCATTTGCTTAATGAATGTAGTCAAGGCAAGAATGTTGGAAAATTCATATTGAGGAAGCAGAGATTTAGTTCAAATTCTAATGTTGAATTATCAAAGGCTGCAATGGGCAGCATGATGATCCATTTAAAAGGAAAAAGTCAGTTATCCTTTGTATTAGTTTTGTATCACGGCTGTAAGAGACTGTAACACACTTAGTGGGTTAAGCACTGCAAATATATAATCTTAAATTCACGTAGGTCAGAGGTTCAACATGTGTCTCAACAGACAAAAATCAAGATATTGACAGGGTTGCGTTCCTTCTAGAGGCTCAAGGGGAAAATCCATTCCCTTGCTCATTTGGGTCGTTGTGCATTCACTCGCCAGAGGTTGTAGAGTTGTCTGCGTTTTCTTTTTAGTTGGTGGCTGCGGGACACTCCTAGCTTTTAGAGTCAACTACGATTCTTGGCTCATGTCCCCTTTCCTGGATTTTCAAAGTCACAACCCACAGGTGGGAGTGCTTTTCGCATTGTATCTTTGACTCTACTGTCTCTACATACACCTCTTTTTGAGGTCAAGCAGAAAAGTCTCTACTTTTGAGGACTTGTGATTACATTGGGCCCACCTGGTAATCCAGGATTATCTCCCTAATCCATGGCCCCTAACCTGTAACCAAATCTGCAGAGACCCCTCTGCCATGCAGGAGAACATATTGACACGTTTAGTGGAGGGATCAATATTGTCATTTACTAAATCATTCTCCTGGGAAGAAAAAGGCCACATAGTAGTTCAAATGGATTTATTATCTTATTCCAAATTATATGTAATTAACTTTCACATTTTTTTCTTTTATAATCTAAACAGGTGTGTTGTTGTTATCTAGAAAATTATAGACACTGTCCTATCTCTGCTTTAGTGGGAAAGTACTAAAGATATACGAATTACTTCACACACACACACACACACACACATGAAGATGTATAGTTGAAATGTGATAACCAAATTAAGAGAAATAACACAGACCATAAGCAAACTTTGTAAACTTTACTATGATTTAGCAGTGGTTAAGAATGTAGGCTGAGCCTCCTTGACTATTACTAGCTACTTAATATTGGGAATTTCTTAAAAATTTGAGTGCCTCAGTTTTCTCATGTGTGAAATGGAAATTATAATCACACTTAGTTAGCTTTGTCATGAACATTAAATGTGTTAACATATGAAGTATATAAAACATGGCCAGATGTGGGATAAATGTTCAAAAATGGTTTGTTCTTATAATTTTAATTTTTAAGTATAAATGTTTTCAAACATATACAAAATAAAATTGCTTATATAACTAGCTGGTTCTTTATTTAATAATTAACTACCATGTATTTATCACCTAGGTGGTAGAATTATACAAACTACCAGTTTTTAAATGTCTCCCTTTTTTGTCTGTGGGTTTTTTTCTGAATGCTCTAAAGCTTACCATTTCACCCCAGCATGCAACAATGTGCATTTTTTTAAAAATATTTTATTTATTTATCTTTGGAGAGGAAGGGAAGGAGAGAGAGAGAAATGTCAATGTGTGGTTGCCTCTCGTGGGTCCCCTGCTGGGAACTGGCCTGCAACCCAGGCATGTGCCCTGTTTGGGAATCGAACCGTGATCTTTTGGTTCACAGCCCGCGCTCAATCCACTGAGCTACACCAGCCAGGGCAACAATGTGCATTTTTAAAAATAAGGAATATGGGCTTTAAAATAATTACAAGGGAGTCATCTCACCTAACAAAATTAAAATAATTGCTTGTTGCAGCTAATAATCAGACTGCAATTAAATTTTTAATATTCTTTAAAAATATTTTTGTAGTTATTTGTTTGAGTCAGAATTCAAACAAGTTTCACATAACATTTGATTTTACATCTCCTAGGCCCTTTTTTCTTTCTTCTCTCTTTTTTTAAGGTCTGGTCTATTAAGGTATGGTTTACATTCAGTATATTTTACTTTTTTTGTGCACAGTCCTATGGAATTTGGTAAATGTATGCAGTTATATAACCAATACCATAATCAAGTTCTCTCATGCTCCTTTTATTTTACTCTCTCCCCATTACCCTAAGGTTGTAACAAGTGATCCTTTTTTATATCTGTATAGTAGGATTTTCCTTTTTCAAAACATCGTAGAAATGGAATCATGTGGGATATAGACTATTGAGGCGAGCTTCTTTCACTTAACATAATTATTTGAAATTTGCCTGTTGCCTTCATATCAGAAGCCTATTCCTTTTTCATTGCTGAGTATTATTCCATCACGTAGATGTTGCCGCAATTTGTTTATCCAGTCAATCTGATGGGTATTTGGAATGTTTTGTCATTTGGCTTGTTTTGGGAGTTTATGAGTAAATTTGATATAAACACTCACATATATATTCACAAAATATATATATATTTTTTTGGGGGGGTAAATATTCAGTAGTATTTCCTGAGACTTGATGGGTCACATGGTAAGTGTATGTTTAGTGTCATACAAGACTGCAAACTGTTTGCTAGTGTGGCTTTAAGTGTCATTATGAATTCAGGGATTTTATGTATTCACTGTGTTTCAGTGATTCCTATTAATTTCAAATTCAGGTTAGATTAGTGAAATTAAAAAGAAAAGTGTAGGGGTTCATAGAATTTCATACATATGTAACCTAGTTTCTGGACTTTTTTTTTTTTTTGGTTCTTTGGTCTGTCTATGAATGCACCATTCTTGCATCCACAAAATTATCTAGCTTCAGAAAAAATAATATCCTGGTAATTGTGAATGAGGATTGATATAAATTTTTAAATTACATACAGTTGACATTGTTATGACACTGTGTTCCTATCCAAGAACACATTGTTTCTTAGTATTTCTCAAGTCTGTTTTTGGATCTTTTAGGAAGGTGTTTAAATGTTTTCCTTGTGTAAGTTTTTCACATTTCTAAATTTTTTATCTTTTTGGTTGCTGTTATAAGTCACGTCTTTTGTTCTATATTAGATTTCAAAATATATCTTTTAAGTGTATGCTTGTATGTATGAAGGCAATTATTTCCTGTATGTTAATTCATGGATTCACTATTTTTCTGGTATCGCTATTGTTTGCATTTGCTTTTCAACTGATTTTCAATTGATTTTCTTGGTTTTTGAGATATTTATTTACAATGACATGTTCTGACCTTTCCCCATTAAATAAGACTTGGCTCTTATTGTGACAGTACTGTAATGTGTAAAGAATGGAAACATGGAACTGTTTTAATATCTGACATGAGGTCTGTCCAGAAGTTATCCAGCCACGTAACATGAAAAATAGAGACATTTATTGAAGAAGATACAGGAAAAGTTGTACATAGAGCAATGATGCCTAAGTCCCCTTCAAATTAGGCACCTTGGGACCTCACCACAGTTCTACCAGTTGCCATCAGCTGCTCCATCATATTTTCCTGAATCTTATTGTGGGTGTGAGATCTCTTCCCTTTCAAAGGTGATTTTAGTTTTCAGAAAGGCCAAAAGTCATAGGGCACCAAATCTTGGCTGTAGAGGGGGCTGAGTCACCTGGGTGATTTGATGTTTTGCCAACAACCTCTGCATGAGGTTTGATGCATGAGGGACTAGTTGTCATGATGAAGCTGCCAGTCACCAGTGGCCCACAGCTGCGGCCTTCTGAATCATCTGAATAGTTTCTGTGGAGGAATGTTCCAGCTTAATGCCCTCAGTACAACACTGCCTTCTCCACTTCTCTGCTGAGTAGTAAATCTTCAGAAATTAGGAAAATGTCAAGGGTATAGCCTTCTTTTGATTATATTCTGGCTAGAATGTCACCTTCTAAAACCCCGGCCCCCATTCTTATTTATTGTCAATGTTGTCAGCCTTGTGGTCAGATGCATTGTGTTTGGAGTCTTGCTCCCTGCTTCTTATTCCCCTCTCCAGCCTCTGGCAAGTTCCTTATTTATTTAACTGCCTATCAGTATTTTACTCCATATTTTCATGGTTCATAGTTTTCTTTTCCAAAAAAGCTTCCTCTTTTTTAAAAAAAGATTTTATTTATTTATTTTCAGAGAGAGGAATGGAGGGAGAAAGAGAGACAGAGAAACATCAATGTGTGGTTGCCTTTCAACATGCCCACTACGGGGGACCTGGCCTGCAACCCAGGCATGTGCCCTGACTGGGAATCAAATCAACAACCCTTTGGTTCCCAGGCTGGTGCTCTGTCCACTGAGCCACACCAGCCAGGGCTAAGGCTTCCTCTTTTTCATTGTTTATCTATTTATTTATTTTAGCAATTTCCTTTTTTTATTGTTATTTTTGTGTTTTAAGGGTACAAGTTCACTGGGACAAGCCTTTATTACCTTGCTTAGTATATTGTATATTTAACTTCATATCAATAAATTCTTGTAAGAGCAGATCCTTAGCTTTGGATTATGCTTTCTAGCCAAAGATTTATTCGCATTTATTTTAACATTTTAATATTTTTTGTATTGTAACATGTATCTTGAGTTCCTGTTGTTCTCAATTGTCTTGCAGTTAAATGAAGTCTTTGAAGTTGATAAACCTTCCCATAAACTCATAAAAGCATAGACTCTTATAAAATCAAAAAAGTATTTTTGTTACATATATGGATTTTTATGCAATAAATAGTCATACAGAAAATGTACTGAGTTAAAAGTCAGATAACTACCCTGAGAGGAAAAGAGATGAGCAGCACCAATCATTATACAAATATTCAGACTTTCCTGTACTTGGGTAGCACTCTGAATGTATAAAACTTAGGGGCCCTTGAGCCATGAAGGTTGACACACAAAATATTTAGAAAGAATATTGGCACTTATCTAGGATAAGTACCCCATGGGAGTCACAGAGAATAATGTATATATTCAGGTGCATATATATTCTTTAGCCTCTGAAGATTCAGATAGATTCATGAATGGAAGATGAATTGAGCAAAATGATGGAACTGTCTGCATAGGTTATTTGGAGGGCTAAATGGGCGACGGGTGGAAGGGATCAGCAGAGTGCCTGGCAAAAAGTAAATGCTCAATACATTTTAGCAATTAATAGTATTAATGAGCAGTGGGTTGGAAGTATTCCTAGTTTTGTGTCACTAGATGTACACTTTAAACCGTGATATGGAAAGACATTCTTTCCTAAAAACGGGAATCTGAGGAGAATACAGGGTTGAGCCTCCAGTAAGCCAAGGCTATTCTCCAGAAGTTGTTTTGGATCTGTGCCACTGCTTCTCAGGTGATCAGAGAGTCAGAGTCCTTTTTTTAAAAGATTTTATTTAGTTAGTTTTAGAGAGAGGAGAAGGGAGGGAGAAAGACAGGGAGAGAAACATCCATGTGAGAGAGAAACATTTATTGGCTATCTCTTGCATGGTCCCCAAGAGGGGACTGAACCCCCAACCCAGGCATGTGTCCCCACTGGGAATTGAGTTGGCAACCTTCTTCTTCGCTGGACAGTGCCCAACCAACTGAGACACACCAGTCAGGGCAAGAGTCAGAGTTATGTGTAATAATATATGTTCTATAATTTCAGCCTGGGAAAATTATTTACCATATATATTTTTATTTTAAAAGAAACAGTTGCTGAGTTTTCCTCATCACAGTACTCATTGGCTTATAAATTAGAAGCATATGGTTTGTTTCCTAAATTTAATTTTTATGTAATCAGTAAAATTGTCTAAATTGCCTCTAGTATTGTCTATTTTTTTTCCTTACCAAAGTTTATTAACCTCCATTACCATTTAGAAGACAGGAAGCATATTATTGGGAGAACTGTGTTTCTTTAAGACTTTTCCTAGACTAAGCTTAGCCAGAAATATGAAAAGATAGGAACTAGACTCAATATTATGAAGAATAAACTGAAATAAGTTCTAAATAGTTATCATCAACTAAGGAAAGAATGATGTTCATCCTGAGTTGTAGCTGTTTTACTGTGGCAGTTTCCAGATTTCCTTGCCCAGAGGTGCCAGTTTACTCCTAAGACTATCAGGAGTGGAAATTAAGTAATGTCTATTAAGGTTTACATCAAACTGAAAAAATTCACTATCTCAGTGACCTGCTGGTGTCTTCTAACTTCTCTCTAGGAATTTGAAGATGGACCTTTGAAGAACAAAAATGTGTTTAGTCTTCAAATTTAATTGGAAAGCAAAGCTTAGTACTCCCCCTTGTACGTATACACGATCAAAGTATCACTATAGATGACACTTTGCTTTCTTAATTGTTACTTGGACGTCTGGGTGCTTAATTCTTCACATGCCCACCCCAACCCCCTTGTCCATTGTTATCATCTATTATCAGGTCATATTTTCAGTGTTTCTTTTAAGTTTGACTATAAGGGAATAAGGGGTAAATGTTTATTTCTTTTGTTTTTCAGTTTATTTTTTTAATTATTGTAGTTCAAGTACAGTTATCTCCATTTTCCCCCAACATTGCCCCCCACCCCACCCATTCCCACCTCCCGCCCTTGATCTTACCCCCTTATATTTCTTTAGATCCTAATAAAAACAGGTTTCATTTGTTACACCTGCCGTAATTACTGCTTTGAGAAGGCTTTTTTGTCCAGACTTTGTTCAAACACACATGCTTAATCACTCTGTGCTGGTCCATATTTTGCCAAAAAAAGAACTTTTGTCTGTTTGTATGTTTTTTGTAGTACTTCTCAGGGAATGCGAAGATTATGATATTTGAAAACAATTTTTCAGCTTCTTTCATTATTTCTTCAAATAAGATGAAAACCTATTACAGTTTGGCTTTTTGAATGTTTTTGGGTACTCAGGAGCCATTTGATATTTTCTAGCTGATGGGGAGATGCTTAATATAAAATATCGTTATGGAGAACCCTGCATGCCAAAGGAATGACTGGGCGGCAAAATATCCTTCCTTTATTCTCTTCGATCATTTCCTCAATTTGATATAATCATAAATACATTATAGTCATATTTTAAAACATATGCTTTTGTTCTTTAAAAATAACCCAACGTGACATTTGCTATTCAGGATAAGACCCTTTCTAGTTGTGATGGAGACCTGTTTATCTGGAACATGTGACCTTTGACTTTTTTCTGGATGTAGGATAACTAGAGCTGCGGTAAACATCATTGCAATATCAGCAGTCTGGTTTTTTTTTAAACACATATTAGATGAGGGAAAATACTGTATTTTTAAAAAACGATTTAAACCTATTAACATATAAAACTGGCTTGCCTTAATTTTTGGTCATTTCAGCTGAAAGTGATTTTGCCTGAATAATCCATTTCACTATTTTGTTCTGCTCTGAGTGCAGGGGCTGAATGTAATGTGTTTTTCCCGTCTCCTGCTCTCTCTCTGTTCTACGGTGTGTTTATTTTGCCTTAAGAGACATGGGACATATATTGCTGTTGGTATAGAAATTCAGAAGTTCTGCAGAAAAATAGAATAAAGTTAATAAAAAGGCTTTTATTGTTTATGAGATGCAACTATCGTAAAATTCTATCATCAGTTAATGTGATAATTTGAAAGTTTTCTGTGAAATTTGAATTTGAATTGCCTCGTATTGGATCATTTGACCTACAATTTTGGTTTGTGCCAGAACACTACTGGGAATGACTGCATCAAATGAGACAATTTATGTGAAAGTGGGTTGTCAGTAAAATGTGTTTACAAGTGTTCTTGTGAGTAATTCTTTAATTCTTTTAAACTTCACATCATTGCTCTGCTTGATATACAAAATATTCCAATGAAATTTATTATGTTGTTTCTTTCCATCAAATTCATAGATCTCTGCTGCTGGGTGTCAGTGGATCAGGTTTCCATTCCTGAAAGACCAACAGTTCTGAGGTGATACGGGTTTCTTCTCTATATATATATCTAGATCTAGATATGTATACATAGAGAGGGAAAGAGAGACTGTTTTTAAAAAGAGTTTATTTACTGATTTTTAGAGAGAGGGGAAGCAAGAGAGAAAGAGAAGGAGAGAAACATCAGTGTATGGTTGCCTCTCATGCACCCCCACGGGGGACCTGGCCTGCAACCCTGGCATGTGCCTTGACTGGGAATCATACTAGTGACCCCTTAGTTCACAGGCTGGCACTCAGTGCACTGAGCCACACCAGCCAGGGTGAGAGACTGGTTGTGCTTTATGAACACTAATTTGAATTTTATGGATGAGAAGCATGTTCTTACAGTATGTTCTTAAAGAGTTTCATTTTATTGGTTGTTTCCCTCAATATTACCTTTTTTCTTTTACTTCCTTTTTAATTTTCCTCCAACATGGTCATTAGACCTGGTTTTAATGTATTTCTTTTCTGGGTTTGGAAGTGAGATCACTTATCTTTCTCCATCCCTGTCTCATTCTCAACTCTTTCTATTGTCTGTTGAAAGAGTGTGAACCGATGAGTTGCTTTTTGCGGCAGTACCACGTGCCAGTTGATCACATGCATGGGAAACTTCCTTTGTGTATATGAAAGACTGTTTGTAGCTTGGACTTTTTAAAAAACAGTTTAATTTGTCCCAATATTCCTCCAAGTTCAAAAAACTAACATCATACTCACACACACAGGCACACCCTGAAAGCCCCCACTCCTGTAGATACAAACTCAAACACTTGCTTTTATAAGTCAAAATCTTTTTTAAATGCAAAAAGGTACTTTATTAGTTTGTGTAACCATGAAGACCGAGAGTTGCATGGCTTCAGACATGGCTGAATCCTGGCCTATCTCTACCTCATGGGCTTGCATTTTCCTCTGTGTCCTTCATTCTCAGGTTCTATGTCCTGTTTCTCCTACTTACACCTGGCAGCTTCAGCAGAAGGAAAATACCTCTTCTCTAAAAACTTAAACAACATCACAGCCAATTTAATTTGTGTTGGTTGTTGTTAGCTGGACCACACGCTATTTTGGGGCCTATCACTGTGGCTCCCATGCTGTGATGCTCTAATTGGCCAGGCTTGGTCACATGGCATGGAGGAGTCCTTAGCCTCATCTGAACTATGATGACTGAAGGCAGAGTAGTAGAATTCCCCGGGCACAATTACCAGGAAGAGAAACAATGATGCCCATTTTTGTTGTTCTTGTTAGAAACATGTGCATATTCTAGATTTTTTAATTTATAAATTTCATTTGAGGCCCCAAATATTT